>JAENRU010000235.1:0-22854 GCA_016647705.1 Eucommia ulmoides | reverse complement strand
TCAATGAGGTTAAGAGCGGGAAACGCAGCTGTGGTCCGAGGTTGTTGTCTGATTGGGCCGTGGAACGTGTTCCAGTGCAAGACAAGAACCTGTAACCTAGGCAAGTTTCCCAACCAGAACGGGAATGTCATTTAACTCATTGTTTCCAACATCTAAAACTTCCAGCAGTTTGCAATCAGACAAAGCAGTTGGCAATGTTCCCTCCATATGGTTCCCGTTCAAGACAAGTGATCTTAGGCTGCCTGAGTAAATCCCCGGCATGGTTCCCGACAATCTGTTCTTACCAAGATTCAATACCGATAATAACTACTAAACCCACCCAGACAACCTGGGACACTCCCACTAAATGCATTGTCTGAGAGATCAAGGAATTGAAGATACCGAGATTCGCAAATGGATTCCGGGATTTCTCCGACGAGTTTGTTGCCTGAAACCGAGAAGAAATTGGCATTGGCAAGGTACAAAGATATATCAGTTGGGATTGTGCCCGAGAAATTGTTCCGGGAATAATCGATAAACGAAGTGTATTTAGACAGAACGGGATTGAACCTTGTACCATGTTAGAATGAATGTCCAAATTGACCAAAGAAAGCGAGGAAGGGTCAGGAAGAGGTTGTTCTAGACCGGTTAGCAGGTTATGAGAAAGATTAAGGATTTTCAAATTGCTCATCCAAATCCAATTGGGTATCACTCGATCCTTGATTTTGTTGTTCGACAGGTCCAGATAACTCAAATGAGAAAGATTTCTAAGGAATCCCGGAATTCGTTTATGTTGCATGAATGCAAATCCAACGTCGAGAGATATGGCAAAGACAATTCGGTACTAGAAAATCCTGACCATGAATTATCGGACAAATCGAGAGTGGAAAGGTTTGTCAATTTACTGAACACTTCCATTTTCACAATCCCAGTGAGATTGTTCGAAGAAATATCGAGGAATTCTAGGGATTTGAGCTTCAAGATAAGAGTTGGAAAACGACCCTGCAGCTTATTGTTACCGATAAAAAGACGGGTCAAACGTGGGGAGATCTTGTTGGGGACCTCACTGGGTAAACCATGAAACTAGTTTTGACCAAGATCTAAGTGATCAAGTGATGGGAGTGAAGAGAGAATGGTGGACGAAACCCGAAAACGAGTTATTGCCTAAATTGAGGTAAACGAGTTTCGCCAACACCAAAGGTGGGATCGGACCACTTAGACGATTCGACGCGAGGGAGAGATGAGTGAGTTGGGTGAGATTCGAAATCGAATTCGGGATTATACCCGAGAAATTGGAATTATCGAGGTGTAAATTGAATAAGTACTCGAGGTTTCCGATCGACTCAGGCAGTTCTCCGTAGAATCCCGTTTGCGATAGCGACAAGAGTTGAATAGAAATATTTTTGGGCAAATAATCCGGGAATGACCCGAGGAGGTATGGATTGAATGAAATATCGATTTCCCCTAGTTTTCGGTAGTTTGAAGATGCTTTTGGGAAACTCGCCTTGTAATGCACCACTGAGAATATAATGGAGATCAAAGAAGAGAGGCTTCCAAAGGATTCAGGAACTTGGGTGAGAGATTGTTGAAAGAGAGATCGATATAAGAAAGATTTGACAGGGAAATATCGAGTGGACCCGAAATCGAATAACCTTGTAAGCTTAGGACGCGAAGGCTGGGGACAGACAAAGACAAGACTGCAGCCCAGTCGTTGTTCCCTGAGGTCATGTTGACTCCATCCAGTATAAGCTCTTGCAAGTCGGGCATGTCTCGAATGATCGTTTTCAGGTTTGGTTTCTCTAGTTTTAGTCTGTTTCTCGATAGATCGATCGATACCAATTTCGTGAGGAGGGACATTTCCAGCGGGATTTGGCCGGAAAAACCCGTTTCAGTGAGATTGATATGTGTGAGATTTACAAACTCCTTAATACCAGAGGGAATCAAAAACTCCGCAGAATTATCCGAGATAGTTGATAATTGGCTAGTTAAAAGGAGATCGAAGTTGCCAGAAAGGTCGAGTTTTTGGAGGGCACGAAGCTTGAAAAGACTGCTGTTGGAATCGATTGTACCGGAAAGTCCAGCATTGTTAAGGTTCAGACCAATCACATGAGCGGTGGCGAGGTCGCAAGTGTTGGTTGTTGGCTTGATTGTCAACAAATTGGGCTAACATTTTTCATGGTGAATAGATTTTTCACACATTTGTTTGGTATGAAAGGGAAGAAGAAAAATGGGTCAAAATGGTAGATGGAGTTATTCAAAATTGGTTCCAACAATTGATTCCAACATTGCGGCTGCCTCAATTGTTGAAGGTTCTAAGGATCTTATTCACACTAAGGATCTTATTCACACTAGATTATCCTCAAGCATTCTCTATAAATTGAGACCATTAGCTTTGAAGAAAAAACATCTCACAATTGATGAAAACAATATCTCTCAACTGAAGAAGTACATTAAGAGAGAGGGTTCAATTCCTCAATAGCCACATTGAGTGAATTTTCACAAGTGTCTTAAGTTGTTTTAAAACCTTATTTTGTATTCTTTATTGTATTTTATTGTCAAATAAAGAAGTTCCATAGTTGCTCCCGAGAGTAGGCGAAATTGCCGAACCTCGTTAAAACTTGTGTCTTGTTTGTGAGTGTGTGTGTTTTCATTTCATCTCCCATAATATTTGTTCTGTGTTGGGTCCACCCGACACGCTTCCGCACAACAGCAAGTAATGCCTTTCCATGAACAACAATCGGTGTTTGGGTTCCAAGTTGATGTTAAGTACCAAGACGAAAACTCAGCCTTGAATTGTAACAAAGCTGATCGATCATTCTTGAGGCATTTGTGAGATTGAGATGACGTGAAGTGGAAGAAGAAGAAGATGATGAGATCAGTAGAGTTTTTTTTCTTCCATTGGTATGGAATGGCTGATCACCGATGCAGGGAAGTCATCAATGAGCATCTGGTATATAAATAAAGACAGGAACCAAGTATGCTCTTTTGTTTTTTTTAATGATTCAGAGTCAGGAGTCGTTATTTCTTATGTTATCAGATTTGTTGTTTCTGTTCACAAAACCTTGAAACAGAAATAGAAAGGGGAAATTACATCTTTTACCCCTAAAGTATGCGTGGGCATCTATGTGGATCTTGAGGTTTGCCAAATTGTACATTGGGTCCCTCAAGTTTCCCATTTGTTTCAATCCTACAAAATTAAAAACGTTATTAATGATATTTTTATGAAAAATGGATTGTACTCAACGTGTCCTTCTAATGAAAACATTTCGTCATTTTATCTCTCCACTAAACATAAAACGTTCTTCCCCAATCTTTTTATCTAACAACAATTTGTTTGAAAAATGAGGGAGAGAAGTGCAAATCGTTATTTAGGGAAAAGATCTTAGATCCATGGAGATCTAGTGGAGTGATGAATGATAAAAATATACCCATGAAAAGGCAATGTGGTGAGGACAATCCATTTTTTATTCAAAAACATTAACAACGTTTTCAATTTTTTGAGATTGAAACAAATGTGGAATTTGAGGGATCAAATGTGCAATTTGGGACAAGAAACAGGAATATGAGAATAGAAAACATGCAAATTCTTGTTTAGTGTTCTCAAAACCCTACATATTGCTATATTCCTTGAGCCCTTTCCTGTAGCTCCCAGTTCAAGTCCATCTTGAACCTGAAAAAGCTTATGATTATGCTCTTAACAATAAATATTGGTGATCAAGAACACTGATCAATAAAATATATATATTTAGTTGAATTCAACACACAGTGTGTGTGTCTACCTTAGTATAGTATAAGATTTAGGGAAAAAAAGCGAACCAACGGGTAAACGAGAGAAATCGAACCGAATGGTCCGGGTTGAAACCAACTAAATGGTTTTTAGTTTTAGTTTTAGATTTAGATTTAGAAATCAAAGCGGTTTTGGTTTTGGGATAATAACTGCGTAACCGAATCACGTAACCGAACCGTGAGCCAAACCGTGTAACCAATATATAATTATATATATATAATATATATTATTTTTAATTTATTTAGTATTTACACTTTTTCCCTATATTTATTTATTTATTTACCTTTTTAACCTTTTTAGTTTACATTTTAGCCCTAGTATGTATGTATATAGAGAGAGAGCGCCTCCTAGGGTTTATTTCATTAGCAGAAATTTGCCATTGACTCTCTCTCTCAAATTTCTCTTGTGAAATCGCATCTCTTCTCTCTTTCAGATTCCTCTTCATCTTCTTCGTCGTTCATCTTGCTCATCGTTCATTTTCCTCTTCGCTTCCTCTTCAATTCATCACATTAGATTTGAAGATCTTAGTGACAGAGCCGATTGACCTCTAGCAGAGTGAGAAAAACGTTGCAACTCCCACCGCCGCCAACACCAAAGTAATGAATTGTGGTTCGTGATTTTGGTTTTGGTTTTTTGATAAGATTTAAAAACTTAAACGGTTTCGCATTTTTGAGGTTTTGATTTTGGTTTTATCTAAAATTAAACGGTCCGGTTTTAAAAAAAAATTAAAAAAAAGGGCAATTTTGGTTTTGATTTTGATTTTGGTTTTACATATCTTAAACGGTTTTAGTTTTGGTTTTGCGTGAAACTGAGCCGAACTCAGACCGTTGACATTTCTAATAAGATTCTTTTTTCACATTTTAATTTTATGTTATTACCTTTTTGTAGCAAGTGTTTGATGGGTGAAAAATAGGTGTAGGATGTCAACGGTCCGGGTTCGGCCTGGTTTCAGGCAAAATCAAAACCAAAACCTACGGGTTTTTTTAAACGGTTTTAAAACCGGACCGTTTATTTTTAGCAAAACCAAAACCAAAACCACAAAACCACTAAACCGTTTAAGATTTTTAAATTTTATAAAAACCAAAACAAAACTACAACCGCAAAATACGATTCACTATTAATTCTAAACATTTTCCAAATCATACAAAAACCAATAGCAAGTCCTACTACATAAAAATATTCTTCAAAATCATACAGTTTACCAAACCAAATAAACTAAACTAAATACAAAACAAACTGCATAAATACCCTAGCAGTATAAGCATATATTTATAGTAGGGTGAAGTGTAGTAAAAGGGTTAAAAATGTAAATAATAAAAAAGAGATTAAACTCTAAATACTAAATAAATAATATGTGTGTATATATATATATATATATATATATATATATATATATATCGGTTACACGGTTCGGCTCGTGGTTTCGGTTACGCGGTTCGGTTACGCGGTTACTATCCTAAAACCAAAACCAAAATCGCTTCTATTTTTAAATTTAAAACCAAAACTATTAAGTCGGTTTCAACCCAGACCATTCGGTTCGATTTCTCTCAGTTACCCATCTGATCGGTTTTTTTTGCCATTCCTAAATAGGTGGAAAAGAAGCTATGATGTAATAGCTAGTTATGCATAAGAGCCGGAATGAAAAGAAAAAGTGAATATCAATTGTTTTTTCACGATGTACAAGTATTTAATGCATGAATAATTATAGTACAACATCACACACTCTATTTAATTTTTATATTTGATTCACATTAATCATCATAAATTTGAAATCCGTTCCATATTAGCCTCCCTATTGACTCTAATAATTAATTTTCAATCTTATTTTAGTTATGATTTAATTATCCAATAATATAATTGATGATGGGTATTTCGAGAAATCCTGACTAAAAATATATGCAACGAACAAAAGTATGAAAAATTCAAGAAGACCATAGTCTAAGTACTCAAAGAGTCCTGAGGATATACCGCCTGAGAATCCGATCACATAAGGCAAAGGACTGAGGTCATAATCAACCTCGAGACCTCAAACTCCAACTAGAACCTTGAATTACACGAGAATTCAATTAGGGTTCACGCAAGATCGCTCAACCCTGGGCTACCAGAGAGTGAGCATATACACCCCCAATTCAGGTCTTGACCCATTGCTCAAGACCTATCACCAAATCCCACCATATAAGGAAGGGGAATTGAATGACTCATTCAACAGACACAATCCCCTCAATCTCGCGGATCTAAAGAGGATTACTAGGATTCCATACCTGCAAATACAATAGAGGACTAACAGGCTAAGCTAAACACAATTTACTAGGGAGAAATTTGTCAAAACTCACTCAGACCTAAACTCTACTAATTTTCACACCGAAAGTACAACATCAACAAGCCCACCCGCATGTGCATTGTTTTGCAAGAACACCTAAATCAGAGATACACCATATCTAGCGATACAATTTTTAGCATCATCAATAATTTCGATATTATAAAGTCCATTCGAAAACAGAACATACAAATTGTAACAAAAACACACAGTAGTAGTGAACATCAACAAAATATTCCTTATAAAAAGATTAGAAAATACCCTTTAAAACACATTCATTTTTTTCAACTCACAGGGCTGTTAGTATATATCACCTCCCCATTAGCATAAGCTATGTAATTCTCTCTATGTTAGAGCTTCAAGAAGCACAATAAAATGTTACCTTTCTCTCTCTAAAACTCTCTCTCTAAGCTAAGCGGAAGGTGCAGGGAATGTCGTCTTTATTTGGGCCGGGGGATTCAACTCTGGGTTGTGTGATGGTTTCTTTTCAGGGGGTGGAGGCTTGGAAGGCCTGTTTAGATGAACTCGATTTACTTTCTCTCCAGGAATATCGAGTTGCACCAAACCGAAAATAATTTCATCAAAAATAAATAAATACATGTATAGATACGGCAGGTGCCAGGTTAAAAATGAAAAATACCGAGAATTTCTAGATTTGGAGGGAGAGAAAGAAAAGAATGGAAATATGGAAGAGTTAAGAGAATGTTGGCGAAAAACTTTGAAAACGATTTTCTAAAAGTTTGAAAACAATTTTCGGAAATAGTTTAGAAAATTGTGAAAGGTGGCGTTTGGTAACCGTTTATGTTCCCATCCCAGCAGTGGAATGAGAATTATGTTTCCTTCTTGGGAGTAGAATCGCGTTTGGTAACAATAATTTTTTTTTTTTTTTTGGGACAGAATCACGTTTGGTTACGATTTTATCCTAAAATAATTTTTATTTTTTTTGAGAATGTTTTTTTTGTGTTTTTGCTGGACGGCGGCGGCGCCGGTGACGGCTGGTGGGTGACGGTGGCCGGACGACCAGAAAGTTGTGGCGGCGGCGGTGGCCAGACGGTGGGCGGCCAACGATGCCAGAGGTGACCGGCGACGGTCGCCGGAGATGGCCGGTGGTCGGCCGGCGGATGAACAGTGACAAATAGTTTTAGGAATGGAATGAAAATAATGAGAAACAACTATTGTTTGTTTCTCATTTCTTAAAAAAATGCGCACAATTCTCAAATGGAAATGGAATGAGAACGGAAACAAAAATTACTAGACGCTATTCCCAAACAGAATTCCCAAAAATCTGGGAATGGGATAGAAATTTCTGGAATGGAAACGGTTACCAAACGGAGCCTAAGTTCTAGAACAGAAATTTTTACTAGTGTTGAAAAATATTAAAGTAGAAGCGATGTGATGTGATTGAATATTTTTTTTTAAAATAAAGAGATTACTGATTTGATTAATTGACTATGTATATATACGAGATGGAGAAATGTGAGTAGAGGAAAAAAAATATTTTTTTTTAAAAATAATTACAGAAAAATATATTAAAAAAAATGATGTGATTGATTTTAAATTGTGAAAATTCTTTTGTAAAATAGCTTTTGAGTTATGTGGCAAGGACAAAACTAATTGATTTCATTTATTTTCTTTCCCAAAACAAAAACAAAAAAAATATAACTAGAGTTGCTAACCAAACAAAAAAAAATGGCAACTCAGTGCACAAAGATTCCTGCCATTGAGGAGTCTGGAGACGGTCAAATGTATGCAGCCTTACCCCTATTTAAAAAGCGGTTGACTTCAAGATTTGAACCTGAGACCTCTAGTTCACAATGGAATAACCCCTATTTTTTATTTTTTTTAACTTTATCCTAGATAATGTCATACGTCTAACTTTAACGGGTCACAAATTGCAGAAAAGCTAGTTTTCCTATCTCCCCCCACAAAATAAAATAAAATAAAGTTGTGTTTCTGTAAAAAAAATATGTGAAATTAATCCAATATTTTAAAAAACTTTACCAGACATTGAACCGGAAAAATTATCGGGTCACAGTCACTGGTTCACTAGTAGATAAACCGCGGTTAAACCGTAACTTTATAATTTCGTCATTAATAATTTTATATATATATAATAAAAATACAAAAAACCTAATACGCCGGCAATACCAAGTCCCAAAAGTCTCAACAAGTCTAATTGCATGCAATAGACATGGCCTACAATCCCAAGTCCCAACAAACTAATGCGTCCAACTTTTCATGTTTTTTTTGAGAGAAAGCATTGCCATCAAAGTAAAATACCAAGTCCCAAGACTCCAACAAGTCTATTGGCCTGCAATCCCAAGTCCCAACAAGCTAATGCCTCCAACCTTTCATCTTTTTGAGAGAAAATGATCATCAAAACAAAAGCAAATCCCAAACCCTAATGGCCTGCAATCTTCCATTTTCCCCTGAAATTTCTCTCCCTCTCTCTCTCAAATTCTCACGCTACGACCTCTATCTCCTCTAAAATTTTCTTTGAATATTTTCCGACTTTAAAATACACATATTACATCTGTCGATCGTTCATTTGCCATCGTCGTCGGAAGCTGCCTTGAAGGTCTGGAGACTGAAATCGGACAAGAATTGGGATTTTAGGGTGAAATCGAAGATGGATTTGAGACGAGAGAGAGAGAGAGGCAGCCGATTGCAATTGTGGAGGACACTAGGGTTTTTCTTTGAGCAATATTTATATAGATAGGAAATGGTGAAAACCCGGCCGGTTTCGTCGAAAAACCGGAACGGTTCAACGGGTCACGTTCGAACCAGCCGGTCCAACGATTTAACCATATAAACGATTTTTAGTGTATTTTCGGACCGGAAACAGAGCCAATCGACGGTTCGACCAGTTCGATCTGCTGGTCCGGTTTTTAAAACCTTGAATTAATCAAAAACAAATTTTATTTTATTTTTTAAAAGAAAAGGCTACGAAGCATAAATCCAATATTTGCTTTTGCTTTGAGATGCAATGTGTGAGAAAACAAAAGTAGAAGCTCAAAGCAATGAAAACACAACTCACCTTGTGACCGCATCCAGCTACAAAAGCATGAAAGCATTGCTGAATACGGAAAAAAAAAAAAAAAAAAAAAAACTAATTTAAATGAACAGAAAAAAAAAAATGCTCTTTTCTTTAGGGTTTGGGTGGAAAAAGGTTTGGAAGAAAAAAAAAACATCGTTGCTATGGATCGAAAATGGGAAGAAAAATGGAAATAGGAAGAAAAATGCACATTTTCGAAGCAATTTTTTTGATATCTCAGTATTTGGTCTCATGATTGAAGGATAG
Source organism: Eucommia ulmoides (assembly GCA_016647705.1). Lineage (NCBI taxonomy): Eukaryota > Viridiplantae > Streptophyta > Magnoliopsida > Garryales > Eucommiaceae > Eucommia > Eucommia ulmoides. Next base: position 13,470 of record JAENRU010000235.1, on the reverse strand, counting down.
TTCTTACACCTGCGATTTCAGGTAAGAATCAAGTGTATATGAAATGGTCGCCCCACGGGATTCCCTCTTGGAAAGGGCTGAAGACCGTTCTTTATGAGACCAATTTCAAGCCTCTGGAGACAGTGGCGGTAGATTCCGATGCCAAGGTGTTTGTGTAGAATATAATACTTTGCCTTTTCTAAAAATATTTTATGGAGCTTTTTTTGTTGCAAAGACTCTATTTAATAATTATATGCATAATTTTTTTTCTTTCTTTCGTGTTTGAGATATATATTGTACACATTGCACTCTACTTATTTATGTTAGATTGTAAATTCTTATTTGAATTTTTATTGTGGACTATTCTTAATTTACTATCACTTTTAATTTTACATAGAGTTAATATATTATTTTGGTTGGAAATAGTAGAATTTTTTGAAAGAGGAAAAAATACGAGATATACTTAATTGAAAAAAAAAAAAAAAGACAATTAATGATGAGGGAGTAAGTTAAAGGTTCAATATTTTGCAATCCAAACTTGGACACCACATTTTGGAGTGTCTTTATATTTTGAACTTTGGGGTACAAAGTATAATTTAATTCAGAAGTCCAAATATAAACATAAAGAATTCAAACTTGTGAGGGTGGTTTCGGCAAAAGAGTGTACAATTGCACACCATTTTTCGTGTTGCATTGCATAGAACAAAATGGGAAGTTTATCATCGGAAAAAACTCAATTGTTGCCAAAAATCTCTATTTTGCACAGATATTTTAACTGGAAGATTGAGCATCCTGAAACATGCCAAGTGTTTCAATAAAAAATTTATGTTTGAAAAATTCAATCAGACGCAAGAAATAAACATAAGATATATCAACAAGATTTTGTTTTTAATTTGAGCTAGTAGATACAATATTATTTCCACATTACTACGTTACGTTTTTGTTGATGTTGTCATAACTACAAGTAGATAACATTCAAATTAACAATAATAATTTTTTTTCAAAATAAATGGTAATGCTTTTTATTAAAAAAAATAACAAAATTCAATATTTTACCCATTAAATACAATATACTTTTCTAACATTTTATAATAACATTAATTAAAAGTTAAACAAAAAATACTGCAATAATTCAATAACTCAAAAAAAAAAAAAAAAAAAAGGAAAGGAAAGGAAAGAAAGAAAGAAAAAAAGAAAAAACACATAAAAAGATAGATTAACATTAGTTTACTAATATGTTATTTTTTATTATCTTATGAATACAAAAATAAATTCGTAAAATTAAAATTATATTCAACTAAAATTTCATCATTTCATCATTCCATTAAAAATTAATTGAAAACGAATATTAATACACATTTTTAGATATTAACAAATAAATTGATTGAAAACAAATATTAATAAACAATTTTTTTTTAAAATATTTCCAACACTCTCAATGATACATAGTTCTGCTCCAAAAAAATTTAACCAATACAAATATTTTCTCAAACACAACAAATACAAAATTAAATGTACACAACCAAATAAATACGCATACAAATTATTCTAAAACCAGCCTAAAACTAGTCACAAGAGTCATAACAATAACACTAACAAATGAGAAATATCTAGCTAAATTTTTTTTTATTAATCTAAGCAAATAACTATTTTAGTTTAAGTCTCATCTATTAGAATTTATATAAATACTAATATTTCAATTAGGGTTGCATCACCAATAGTTGCTCTATAGAAAATAAGAGAATGACTTGTGTATTATTATTGATTTAAACTTCACTACTTATACAAGATAAGAGATGAATTACAAAGGAAACACAATATTAAAATATGGAAACAATACAATGAAAAGGAAACAACTTAAATACTAATTAAATAAGAAAATAATATTATGGAAAGCAGTACTAGGTGGACTCGGTTCGGTGGGTGAACTCGGTGACTTGGGGTATACTCTAATATGCCCCCACAAGATAGAGCTCTAGTAGGAGAGTCGAATCTTGTTTTTGAGTAAAAGAAAGGCTTGGTGTTGTCAGCATCTGGTTGATGGAAGGCTCGTTGGAGCGCTTTCTTGGAACATCTGAGGGCTCGCTATACCGAGTGGTGGTGTGTTGTAGCACGTAACAAGCGTTGTCTCTCCAAACAAGTGTTTTTGCTGCAGGCACAAACCCCTGACTGCAGAGATCCCTCAACTGCTGCATCTTGTGGGTCGGTGGAGCGTTGTAGTTGGCCGAGGTTATCTGCGATGTAGTAGAAATCACCATGGTTGAAATTTGTAGGGAGATGAATTTTTTATTTAGGAGAGAGAGAGAGAGATGGACCACAAATACAGAGAATCACAATACTCAAGAGATCTGAGAAAAACTGGTAGATATATCGTGTGTGTCTGTGTACATAAGAGAGAGAGAGATGGACCACAAATACAGTGAATCACAGATACTCAAGAGATTTGAGAAAGATTGGTAGTTGTATCGTGTGTGTGTGTGTGCGCATGAGAGAGAGAGAGAGAGAGAGAGAGAGAGAGAGAGAGAGAGAGATTGGTTCACTTTAGTGAATAAAGATTTTGACAGGAGTTACCCAGGAAAACAGGGGAGTTCATCCAATGACAAAAAAACTGAGGTAGTTGAGAAAAAACAATGAATATTTTTAGAAACGATAAAGATTTATTTTATTTATTTATTTTTAAGCGGTGGTAAACATTGAAGAGTGTAAAACTAAGAAATTTGACCTTCATAAATTGGACTACATGTAAAAACCTAAAGAAAAAAAAGACTTGAAAAGCTAATTGGATGGCTTTAATACAGAAGGATGTAATCTCATCGAACACTAACAAAAGAAAATAAAATAAAATAAAGAAGCAGAAAATACAACCCAACTGTAAAAAGTTGTTTCTGAAGTCCCATTACTCGACACCTCAAAAATCAACAAATGCAATTATTGGAGAGGCAGAAGAAGTAGGAGGAAAACGGAAAGAAGTGGGTATTTCAAAAGCGAAAATAGTAGGAGAAAAAAAATTGAAATTGTGTAGGAGAATTTGTTTAATGGTAGTCGCCGTCGGAGTTCATAGCCAGAGACTATAAAGGCCGGCGGTGGCAGTAAACTTTCTCGCTCTATAGACGGCTAGATTTTCTATTTTTATTTTTTATTCAACTGCTAACTAAATATAAAATACACATACAAATTACTCTAAAACCAACGCTTAGACCTGGGCTAAAATTAGTCACAAGAGTCATAACAATAGCACTGACAAATGAGAAACATCTAACTAAAAAAACTTTATTATTCTAAGCAAATAACTATTTCATTTTAAATCTCATCTATTAGAGTTTATATAAATACTAATATTTCAATTAAGGTTGAGTCACCAATACTTGCTCTATAGAAAATAAGAGAATGACTTGTGTATTATTATTGATTCAAACTCCACTACTTACACAAGATAAGAGATGAATTACAAAGGAAACACAATATTAAAATATTAAAACAATACAATGAAAATGAAACAACTTAAATACTAATTAAATAAGAAAATAATATTATGGAAAGCGGTAGTAGGTGCACTTGGTTCGGTGGGTGAACTCGGTGACTGGGGGTATACTCTAATATGCCCTCACAAGATAGAGCTCCGGTAGGAGAGTCGAATCTTATTTTTGAGTAGAAGAAAATGAGCCCCGAGCTAGAGGTTTGGTGTTGTCAGCATCTAGTTGATGGGAGGCTCATTGGAGCGTTTTCTTGGAACATCTGAAGGTTCGCTGTACGAGCAGTGATGTGCTGTAGCACGTAACAAGCGTTATCTCTCCAAACAAGTGTTTTACCGCAGGCACGAACCCCTGACTTGCAAAGACCCCTCAACTGCTGTATCTTATGAGTTGGAGGAACATTGTAGTTGGCCGGGGTTAGTTGCGATGTAGCAGAAATCACCATGGTTAAAATTTGTAGGAAGACGGATTTTGATTTAGGAGAGAGAGAGAGATGGATCACAAATACAGTGAATCACAGATACTCAAGAGATCTGAGAAAGACTGATAGATATATCGTGTGTTCGTGCATGAGAGAGAGAGAAAGAGAGAGAGATTGGTTAACTTTAGTGAGAAAAGATTTTGACCGGAGTTACCCAAGAAAATAGGGGAGTTCATCCAATGACAAAAAACACTAAGGTAGTTGGGAAAAACAATGAATATTTTAGACACCATAAAGATTTATTTATTTTTTATTTTTTTAAACCGGTGGTAAACATTGAAGAGTGTAAGACTCTAAGAAATTAGACCTTCATAAACCTAAAGGAAAAAAAAAAACGATTTGAAAAGCTAATTGGATGGCTTTAATACAGAAGGATGTAATCTCAATGAACACTAACAAAAGAAGATAAAATAAAATAAAGAAGCAGAAAATACAACCCTACTGTAAAAAGTTGTTTCTGAAGTCCCATTACTCGACACCTCAAAAATCAACAAATGCATTATTGGAGAGGCAGAAGTAGGAGGAAGACGCTAAAAGAAAGAAGTGGGTATTTCAAAAGCGAAAATAGTAGAAGAAAAAAAATTGAAATTGTGTAGGAGAATTTGTTTAATGGCAGTCGCCGTCGGAGTTCGTAGCCGGAGGCTATGAAGGCCGATGGTGGCAGTAAACTTTCTCTCTATAGGCGGTTAGGTTTTTTTTATTTTTTTTGGATTGAATGTTATGATACCATATAGAAAATAAGAGAATGATTGTGTATTATTATTGATTCGAACTTCACTACTTATACAAGAGGAGAGATACAAAGGAAGCACAATATTAAAATACGGAAACAATACAATGAAAAATAAACAACTTAAATACTAATTAAATCAGGAAATGATATTATGGAAAGCGGTGATAGGTGAACTTGGTTCGGTGGGTGAACTCTGTGACTTGGGGTATACTCTAACATGTTCCACCGTTGTTGGCGGCCGAAGTCTAGTAGCCAGATTCCGACCACCGCCAGTTGCCAAAACTCCAATCACCTGCCACGGGAGAACCTCTTGTACCATCAAAACTCGTCACACCCCATATATAGTATTATGTCAAGAGACACTAGTACTCCTATAACGAAAATGCAATGACTAAAAGTTAGAAAATATATATTATTTTACACCACCACCACCACTATTGCTCCTATTTCCCTGGCCCTGTTCCGCCATGATGACCAATGAAACAAGGGCCAAGTTGTCCAAAATTCGTCATCTTAAAGATTTCTTTTTATTGAAAGTGGAAAATTGAACATTGGAACAACACACACTGTAAGTGTCTTATTGATAATTTTTGTTTTATTTGCCTAATTTCTCTGATAGGGTTCCGTGCTAATTTTTAAATTAAAAGTAGTGTCAGAGAAACATTAAAAATAACAGGCGGTGTCTCGGGTAATTAAAAAACATACATTATCTTTTGTTCTTCTTCCAGCGTTTATGTCCTTTACGATTAAATCGTCGATTTGTTCTTATAACATCGGCAAACCATCCATGATTTCTCCACAATAAGATGTATCCAATGCTCAATCCAGCCACCATTCCAGACCCATAACCCATCATAATCCACCTCCAATCAAACATTCTTACAGAGCCACTTGTGTCTTCTTCTCCAACACCTTTGCCAGAACTGTCGCATTTTCTTGACAATGGGGACCCGCAAAGGCGATCGTTTCCCTCATAGGATTTGTTAGAAAATGTGTCGAATTGTTTGCCACTAGGTATAGGCCCTTCGAGTTTGTTTCGTGCCAGGTTTAAGACGGATAGAAACGTTAAACTCTTGAGTTGCTGAGGAATCTTTCCCGAGAGGTTGTTGTCTGAAAGATCCAACGATTCGAGTTGTCTTAGGTTTTCAAGACAAAACGGTATTTGCTTGTCTAGATGGTTACAGGACAGGTTGAGCAAACGGAGCCACTTCAGCTCGCATATCGACCCTGGTATTCCCCCTTCGAACGCATTGTTCGAGAGATCAACCGACGTGAAAATGGTTAAGATCCTCAACATCAGCACCTCTTGACCTTTGATTGTGACCGTCACTGAATCGTGATAGTGTCTGACACCTAGGTAGTTAATTCGGTTGTTGATCTCATCTTCCGTTTTCATGGATTTGAAATTACGAAAATACCATGATGGCAATGGCCCGACGAATCTGTTGCGGGAGATGTCAATGACGTGAAGAGCGGGAAACTCGACCATGGCCCGTGGTTGTTGTCTAATTGGGCCGTGGAACATGTTCGAGTGCAAGACAAGAACTTGTAACTTACGCAAGTTTCCCAACCAGAACGGGAACGTGTCGTTTAACTCATTATTTCCAACGTCTAAAACTTCCAGCAGTTTGCAATTAGACAAAGAACTTGGTAATATTCCCTCCATATGGTTCCCGTTCAAGACAAGCGATCTTAGGTTACCTGAGTAAATCCCTGGCATGGTTCCCGACAATCTGTTCTTACCAAGATTCAATACCAACAAACCATTGCTAAACCCACCCAGACAATTAGGGACACTCCCACTGAATGCGTTGTCTGAGAGATCAAGGACTTGAAGATACTGAGATCTGCAAATGGATTCCGGGATTTCTCCGACGAGTTCGTTGCCTGAAACGGAGAAGAAAGTGGCATTGGAAAGGTACAAAGATACATCAGTTGGGATTATGCCCGAGAAGTTGTTCTGGGAATAATCCAAAAACAAAGCGTATTGGGACAGGAACGGGATTGAACCTTGTATCATGTTAGAATGAATGTCCAAATACGTCAAAGAAAGTGAGGAAGGGTCGGGAAGAGGTCGTTCTAGACCAGTTAGCAGGTTATGAGAAAGATTAAGGAAAGTCAAAGATCTCATCCAAATCCAATTGGGTATCACTTGATCCTTGATTTTGTTGTTGGACAGGTCCAGATAACTCAAATGAGAAAGATTTTTAAGGAATCCCGGGAATTCGTTTATGTTGCATGAATGCATATCCAACCACGAGAGATATGGCAAAGACAATTCGGTACTAGAAAATCCTGACCATGAATTATCGGACAGATCCTTGATTTTGTTGTTGGACAGGTCCAAATACTCCAAATGAGAAAGATTTCTAAGGAATCCCGGGAATTCGTTTATGTTGCATGAACACAAATACAACTCCTCGAGATATGGCAAAGACAACTCGGTACGAGAAAATCCTGACCATGAATTATCAGAGAGAGCGAGGAAAACGGAGGTTTGTCAATTTACTGAACTCTTCCATTTTCACAATCCCGGTGAGATTGTTCGAAGAAATGTCGAGAAATTCTAGGGATTTGAGCTTCGAGATAAGAGTTGGAAAACGACCCTGCAGCTTATTGTTACCGATAGAAAGAGTAGTCAAACTTGGGGAGATCTTGTTGGGGACCTCACTGGGTAAACCATGAAACTGGTTTTGATCAAGAAGTAAGTACTTCAGTGATGGGAGTGAGAAAAGAGAATGGTGGACAAAACCCGTAAACGAGTTATTGCGCAAATTGAGGACTAACAGTTTCGACAACAACAAAGGTGGGATTGGACCACATAGAAGATTCGATGAGAGGGAGAGAGAAACGAGTCGGGTGAGATTCGAAATTGAATTCGGGATTATGCCCGAGAAATTGCAATTATCGAGGGACAAATAGCCTAAGTACTCGAGGTTTCCGATCGACTCAGGCAGTGCTCCGTAGAATCTCGTTTGCGAGAGCCACAAGAATTCAATAGAACTATTTTTGGGGAAATAATCCGGGAATGAGCCGAGGAGGTCTGGATTGGATGAAATATCAAGTTCGTTTAGTTTCGGTAGATTGAAAATGCTTTTGGGAAACTCGCCTTGTAGCGTACTGTTTCCAAGAAGAATGGAGATCAAAGAAGAGAGGCTTCCAAAGGATTCAGGAACTTGGGTGGAGAGATTGTTGAAAGAGAGATCGATATAAGAAAGATTTGACAGGGAAAAATCGAGTGGACCCGAAATCGAACAACCTTGTAAGCTTAGGACGCGAAGGCTGGGGACAGACAAAGACAAGGCTGCAGCCCAGTCTCTGTTCCCTGAGGACATGTTGACTCCATCCAGTTTAAGCTCTTGCAAGTCGGGCATGTCTCGAATGATCGTTTCCAGGTTCGGTTTCTCTAGTTTTAGCTCGTTTCCCGATAGATCGATCGATACCAATTTCGTGAGGAGGGACAATTCCGGCGGGATTTGGCCTGAAAAACCCGCGTCAGCGAGATTAATATGTGTGAGATTTACAAACTCTTTAATACCAGAGGGAATAAAAAAATGGGGAATCTCAGTTCCGGTACTATCCGAGATAGTTGATGATCTGTGAGTGGAAAGAGAAACAAAGTTGCCTGAGAGGTCGAGTTTTTGGAGGGCACGAAGCTTGAAAAGGCTACTGTTCGAATCGATTGAACCGGAAAGTTCAGCATTTTTAAGGTTCAGACCAATCACATGACCGGTGGCGTGGTCGCAAGTAATACCTTTCCATGAACAACAATCGGTGTTTGGGTTCCAAGTGGATAACTTTGATGAGGACGAAGAAGACGACTCAGCCTTGAATTGCAACAAAGCTGATTGTTCATTCTTGAGGCATTTGTGAGATTGAGATGATGTGAAGTGGAAGAAGAAGAAGAAGAAGATGATGATCAGGTAGAATTTTTTTGCTTCCATTGTTATGGAATGGCTGATCACCGATGCAGGGAAGTCATCGATGAGCATCTGGTATATAAATAAAGACAGGAACCAAGTTTGCTGTCTTTTGTTGTTTTTAATGATTCAAAGTCAAGCCTTCTCTATATTTTATTGGATGGGGAGGTGAATCCGTTATTTGTGTTATAAATATTACTGTATTTTGTAACAATAATTTTTTTTTTTAACATGTAACAACTTTGTGTATAAAACTTTGTTAGATGTAATAAAAATCACACAAAATACATATAATTAGTTACAAATAACTAAATGTACACAAATACATGTAACTAATATTAAACTAATTTTTGTATTCATTATTTATTAAATGTCATAAATATTACACAGATATATGTAATTGTAACATGTAACTAATATTATATAAATAGATGTAACCAAAAAACATAGATATATGTAAAAAAAAAATAACAATTATGAAATTGTAACTACAATGCGTTACATCTAATTAGTATTCACTATAAAATCGAATTTACTCACTAAAGTCTCTCTACAATTCCTGTAATATCTTTACAATCCCTACAATGAGAGATTAAAATACAAGTGAAATCTAATAAGTGACTTTATCGAACCTAATAACAAAAAATGACTAATCACAAATTAAACCCCAGAAAAAAAGACTAATCACCGATTTTCCCTATTTTTTTTTTTCAAAGTCTCCATTTTTTACCTCCATTCTCACTTCGAAAGACTTGACTTATGGTATCAGATTTGTTGTTTCTGTTCAACAAAAGCTTGAAACAGAAATAGAAAGGGAAAATTACATCTTTTACCCCTAAAGTATGGGTGGGCATCTTTGTGGATCTTGAGGTTTGCTAAATTGTACATTGGGTCCCTCAACTTTCCCATATCTTTCAATCCTACGAAATTAAAAACGTTATTAATGATGAAATTGGTTTGCACTCAACGTGTCCTTCAAATGAAAATATTTCGTTATTTTATCTCTCCATTAAACATAAAACATTCTTCCCCAATCTTTTTTCTAACATCAATTTGTTTGAAAAATTAGGGAGAGTAGCGCAAATTGTTATTTGGGAAAAAAATCTTAGATCTAGTGGAGTGATTAAATGATAAAAAATATACCCACAAAAGACAACGTAGTGAGCACAACCCATTTTTGTACAAAATCATTAACAACGTTTTTAATTTTGTGGGATTGAAACAAATGTAAAACTTGAGGGATAAAATGTACAATTTGACTCAAGGTCTACATAGACACCCACCCCATATTTTAGGGACAAGAATGTAATTTCCTGAAACAAAAATCAGGGAATATACTGTTCTGTTGCCAGAAATTTGTTCTAACAATCTGGGTGCAGAACAAATTTGATTTTCTTTATTTTAAAATCCTACATTTCTGTTTTTGTTCCCATTTTTGGGGGGACAGAAACAGAAATATGAGAATAGAAACACTAAACATGCAAATTCTTGTTTAGTGTTCTCAAAACCCTACTTATTGCTATATTCCTTGAGCCCTTTACTGTAGCGCCCAGTTCAAGTCATTTTGCACCCGAAAAAGCTTATGATTATACTCTTAACAATGAATTATTGGTGATCAAGAACACTGATCAATAAAAATATATATATATATATATATATATATATATATTATGATATAAAGTCAAGCCTTCCTAGAATTTTTGGCCTATTTTATTGGATGAGGACCTGAATAAGTTATGGGAAAATTACCGTTTACTCCAAAAAAAATAATTATCTACCGTCTGCACCCCGCCTATTTTCTTGCACCGATCAATCCCATCTGATAGTTTTTCTTGCACCGGTTAGTCCCGTCGGCAGTAAACATAGAACGGAAAACTCCCGTTTCCAAAAACGGCGATGAGGAGATTACCAAAAATGCCCTTCCGTGTTTCGCGCCAACGACGATTATCTTATTTAGCTTATGAGTTTCCTAATTTTGCAACAGTACATTCATTCGGAAATCAGAATCAGGGTGCAGTCGTTAGGTTGTTCAAGATTCCGATTTCAAGATCGAGAATATTCATCGTCGGCGCAAATTGAGTTTTGTGATCATCAAATTGACACAGGTAAAGAATAAATGCTAGATTTTGTGGTTCGAATTTACTAAATTAACGCATCAATTGATTTCTACATATCGATCAAATGCATTAAGTATATAATTTTCCCCGGAATTCTTGTTTTCTTACACACAACGAGCGTAGTCCATGAAGGAATTCATACTTTGATTTGGTACATCATGTATTTTGATTAAATATGCACGCCGAATTGATGAATCAATATCGATAATGTATGTTTTGTATGCGAATGTGTACGATTTGTATCGATCTAATTTAGCTGACGCTTTTAACATGTTATATTTAACATCTGAACGAGTTTTCTTTTTGTTTTTAGACAATTAGTATGTGTTTTCTAATGATGACAGTAATGTTACATTCAACATCAGTATGAGTTTTTGTTTTTAGACAATAATATGTATTTTTTTTTATACAATAAGATGTTGAATATAACATGTTAAACCAGTGCCCTTTTTTATCAAACAAAAGTATTACATTCAACATGACCACATCTAAATCAATAATTAGATGATGAACAATAATGTTACGTTCAACATCCACTTAATCATATCATATAGTTGGTTATATTTCACATGAACATAACACAACTAACATTTAATGTGAATGATATTTCACAGAAATGGCATCATCAATTGCATTAATGTGCAAATATGAGAACGTGACAACGGTTTTGAGGATGATAAGCGGCACCAATTTGGTTGAATTGAGTGAAAAAATAATAAATAAATGGTCAGATCTATTCATTGCTAACTTTGCGTTGTCATACTCACTCCTGGGACATCCAAAGTGTACACTTGATGATCAGAATGATTATGAAGAAATTTTTGGTGGCTGCCCACATAAATTGATTTTTAGAAGTCTGTGTCCAAAAAAAGGTGAGTGAATCAAGTGCATCTACTGGTGCTTCTTCATGTGCAACTTTACCCCCAAACAATTGTGTCAATGGTGACAGCGACGGGGAAATGGATTATATAGGCAACTATGGTAATATGTTACAGTTAAGCAATGACAAATTGTTACTTTCCTCAAGTTGGGCTGATGGTATTCAAGGGTGGGGCAGAAATTCAGGGGAGGAACAAGTAATTTCGTATGGCTTTGAAGAAATTTGTTGTAGAAGTTGGGTTTAATTTTCTCTATATCAAGAATGATAAAACACGCGTGACAGCTGAATGCTCACTACGGGATGAGAAAATGCCCATGGTTCGTGCATGGAAGGGTAAGGAGCAAAAACGGTTTTTTTTTTATATTCGAACTCTTGTAAAAGAACACACATATGGAGCTGCATTTCACACCAGTAAGAACAAAAAATTGACTTCAGAAGTTATTTCATCATGTTTGGCTGATGAGGTTCGTTCCAACCCCAAAACTCGCCCGATTGATGTTGTTTACACTTTTAGGAAACAATATGGGCTAGAAATAACATACCGAAATGCATGGATGGGGGTAGAAAAGGCCAGGAATAATGTCTTTGGCGATTACTCGTCATCCTATGATCAATTGAGATGGTACGTTGATAAATGTAAGGAGACAAATCCTGGCAGTCACATTGCATTAGAATACAATTTGAGACAGGACATTTCATGAGAATATTCATTGCGTTTCAAGCGTGTATACATGGGTTTAGGTTCTGTCGGCCAATGTTGTTTCTTGACTGCACATTCCTAACTGGTCGTTACAAAGGCAATTTATTAGCAGCAACAGCGAACATGGGAATCAAGGTACGTTTTTGTAAGTTTTTTGTTTGTTACATGTAAGAATGTTACTTTCAACATGAAAATGATGAGAACATTTGATGTTACATTCAACATCCATTGGTGTTGAATGACAATTGAACAATTGATGTTACATTTTTTAATATGCACAGTGTTGAATGTAACATTTTATGGATTTTACTCTGCATACATACATCAATAGAACACTTGATGTTACATTCAACATCCATAAGTTGTTGAATGTAACACTTTGGATTAACAATTTTCTGTTTTTCCGATCATGCAGGGATGTTTCCACTTGCATTTTTCTATTGTTGATGCAGAGAATGATGATAACTGGGCTTGATTTTTATTGGAAGTTAGAAAGATTGTTGAGCCAGAGCTTGTCATAACATTCATCTCTGACCGGCATAACGGAATTTTGGAAGGGGTACGTGAAGTGTTTCCACATTGTCACCATGCTTATTGTTTGCATCATTTGAAGACGAATTTAAGAGCTGCGATGACTGGTACAACTACAGCATTTAAAGATATAATAGTTCAGAAATTGAATGGTTTGGCATATGCACATTCACCAGAAATGTTTAAATTTTTATTTGATCAAATGATTAATAAATTATGTACAAATATGCATAACTTCATTCAAGAATTATCACCACAAAAATTTAGTAATGCTTTTTTTAGAGGCAAGCGATATGGTGAGATGACGTCTAACTTGCGGAGTGCTTCAATTCATGGATAAGTGAATATCGTCATCTACTGGCAATTTTGTTGATTGACAAAATAAGGATACGATGGATGGACTTAATGGCGGAGAGGAGAAATGAAGCGAACAAACTACAATCTGAGATCATGCCAAATTGGCAGAATAGGATGTGTGAATTAATGAACGAAGGATGAACATGGAATATCGGTTCTTCAAGAAATGGTGTATTTGAGGTTCATTCTAACCCTTCCGTTCTAGTTGATACTGAAGGACACACATGCTCATGCCGACAATGGCAAATAAAGGGATTCACATGTGTTCATGCTTTTGCAGCTATATATAAGAGTGGATT
>JAENRU010000437.1:0-23494 GCA_016647705.1 Eucommia ulmoides | reverse complement strand
TTTTTTAAGAACACCTTGATGACTTGGAATGAGTCAAAACTTCTTTTTGGAGAAAAAAAAAGGAATTTGTTTTGATTTTTTCAATTATATTTTTAAATAGATTTTGAAAAATAAAAATTAAAACAAAGGTTAAAAAAAATATCACAATTAAAATGGTGGTAGAATGACTATATATAGAGAGAGAGAGAAATTTATCGATTTCCTCTGGAAATTTATTGCATATTTTAAAAAAAAAAAAAAAAACATTTTGTGATCATTTTCTAAAAGTCTTTTATGTTTTTGTCCCGACCAATCGGAGATATGAGTTTCCAATTATACCCTCTTGACCTATTTTACATTAGTTTAGATCACACGTTGTCGCTTGTCGTCTTTGCCGATTGTTAGACATTTGCCATCAGTCAACCCGTGGTTGGCCCATCATCGGACCTCCACCCACCGTTGACCATCACCACCACTACTGATCACTGTGGTCACACTACCACCGTGTTGAAGTTAATTTCTTTTGTTAATTTTTTAAATTAATATTTAATTAGTTCCTTTAGTTCCATTATAGAGTTTGAAACATAACATATGACACACAATTTATGAATGTGTTGTGGATTTTAGCAAAATTTATATTTTTTCATAATAAATTTACAATTTGTGAGTATTAATTTATTTAATCAGTTTGTTTACATTAACAAACTGGTAGAACAATTAGTTAATAAAGAGACTAAATGAAAGAGAAATTTAAAAAATAAAATAAAAATTTTTAATTAAAAAAAATGAGATTTTTTTATTAGGAAAAAACTTTGTGATTGATTAAATATTAATGTTTAAAATTACTTAATTTTTCCTTTCAAATTAGTATATTTAGTTAATTTCTTGGGTAGTTTTGTTATTTTTAAATGTAGTCACTACCAAAATTTCCTTGCATCAATTCCATGTTGTCAAATACTACCGAAGTTATCACCGCTAGATAAAAATGCCTAGACCCATCTTGCTCGGTCATCTCAAACTCCTCCTCTATCCTCAAACTCTGTTGTTGTTGTGGTTGTCGGTAAAACTTGGTTCTCCATATTAGCCATCTCCGTTGCGCTCGGTCCTTCTCAGTGGTTTCCTAGGCTTGGAATTGCGTGGGGGTAGGTTCCTTATATAGTGATTTTGCTTTGATTCTAATCATTATGTATCCGTTGCTGATACGGTGGCTTTGACATTGTTTTTAAAAATTTGGAGAGATTACTTTTTGACCCCGAAAGTATAGTGTGGGTGTTCGTTTGAAAAACCATACGGTTTGCCAAATTTCACATTTGATCCTCAAGTTCCATATTTGTTTCAATTTCGCAAAATTGAAACGTTATTATGATTTTGGATGAAAAATGGAGCTATTCTCGACACATGATGGAGAAATTTTCGGTATTTTATTACTCCACTGAACAATAGTTTCATGGTGAATGATAAGCAGTGGGTTCAAACTCTCTTATAGTTGGTGATGTATTTTGGCCTTATACGGAAGAGGTAAAGAAATTGAATGATTTCCAAGGTGAAAGTTAACATCAGCATTCGGGCATCATGGAAGAGAAGATTAAAAAGAGACAGAGAAAAAGGAAGAAGGGTAAAAATGGTAACATTCTCCGCTAGATAAAAATGCCTATTATTGACAGGAATACTCAGTGATATCATGAGAAAATAGGGGTAATGTTTGGTATTATAAAATCTCGGCCGAGTTAAATGATATTTGCCCTAACTTGTAATATTTCAGACTATTTTATCTCTTGGAAAAGAACATGCATTGAATCTTATGTCATTACAATATTCGTCTGTTTTTAAAGGGAGGGAGAACTTTCTAAACTTTCGAAGGATGTTGAGGAACACCCAAATTGGCCTCCACGAGATCCTACATTGATTGAGTCAAGGAGATCACAAAAAATAGTCGTAAGCAGGACCGCTGACATAGACAGGATCCTAAAAGAAACAAGGGAGCTTCAGCTAGAGAGTAATTCTATCCAAGAACGCCTTCATCGAACTTATGCAGTGGTAGACGAAACAATTTTCAGGTACAAAATACAAATTATTAAGTTATGTTGGTGGTTTTAATCTCTTGATTACTTCAGAGGTGAGAAATTATTGTTTGGTTACTGAACATTAAATTTAGTGATGATACTGAAAATTTAAATTTATACAAATTAAATTATTGTTTGGTTACTAAACATTAAATTTAGTGATGATACTGAAAATTTAAATTTATACAAATTAAATTAAAGCAATAATATAAAAAAGGTGTTGTAATATATGGAAATTATCAACATTAAATTTACCGAAGTTATAGAAATAATGTATAGACATTAAATTCAGTAGTAATACAAAAATATTAAATTTATAAAAATTAAATTAAAAAATAGTATAATAAAAAAAAATATAATATACAAAAATTATAGACATTAAATTTACAAGAAATTGTAGAAATAATATATGACATTAATTTAGTAATAATATTAAAATATTAAAAAATAATACGAAAAATATAATATGCAGAAATTATTGACATCAAATATATGAAAATTATACAAATAACATATGAACATTAAATTTAGTAGTAATATATAAACACTAAATTTAAGAAATAATATAAAAGAGAAAATTATAGAAATAATATAGGTACATTGAAACATTAATTTTCAAAAATTAAGTTAAATAAATAATATAAAAAAGAAATATAATATAAGAAAATTATGAAAATTAAATTTATAAAAATAATATATGGACATTAAATTCAGTAATAATATTAAAATATTAAATTCATGAAAATTAAGTTAAAGAATAATATAAAACCAAAAATATAATATACGAAAATTACGGACATTAAATTTATGAAAATTAGATAAATAACATATACACATTAAATTTAGTAATAATATTGAAATATTAAATTTATAAAAATTAAATTAAAAAAATAATATTCAAACACCCGTATCTTCAAGCGTGGGTCATACGCTAATTTATAAATACGATAGGACGGGTATAAGAGGGTTGGATATTTTTCAGCCAACTGGTTGTGAGATAAATAATGATTGAGATTAAAAGATACATAAACCTTATTTTTTAAATATAAATATTTATAAATAGATAATTACGTAATTAATTCAGTTCACTCCCACAATAAATAGGCACACTATTGATAGTGATTAATTATTATTATAATAAAAACGTAAAATTGAAAATGATAAATCTTTCCCTCAAATCCCTATATTTGTTCTGTTGAAACCCAAACTAAATATAATTTAATTTTGTCATTTTAAATTGTCACTAAGTACACTTATATAACAAGATATGACCAGTATAAAAGAGCTTGATATTTTTCAATTGTCCAATGAGTTGTATCTATTGGTTTTTAGTCATGATAACAATTGTCTTATTAATATGTAAATATATAATGTCCCCTGTAGTCAACTGATTTAGTATCTTTTGGATCGAGTTCACGTGACTCAAAATACTTAAAACAAAGGTATTAGTAATATCTAGGGATGGTCATGGGCCGGTCCGGGCAGGGTTCGGGCCGGGCTTAGACTAGTGTATTACAAAAAATTGTTGGGCCCTAGCCCGGCTCGGCCCGATGATCAAGTCTTAATTCTATGCCCAAACTCGGCCCTATAGAAAAATTTAAACCTAAAGCACGGCCCACGGGCCCCCGGCCTTATTTTTTTTTTTTTTTAAATTTAAAAAATAAATACAAAAAATTCAACACCAAACCAATAAGAAATATTAAAATTACAATTTCTAAAGGTAAACTAATATTTCAAATATTAGGGTTGTATTGTAATGTATATATATATATATATTTAAATATCCTTCGGGTCGAGCCGGGCTGGCCCTAAAAATTTTGGGTCTTGCCCAAGCCCTGTCCTAATTTAATCGGGCCCTAATACATAGGCCCAGGCCCGGCCCGTGGGTTCAAATCCTAAGCCCAAGTCCTAAAAAAATAGGGTCGGGCCGTTCGGACTGGACGGACCCCCAGGCCCATGACCATCCCTAGTAATATCCCACATATATACTTTATATATAAGACAATATTTTCTAATATTTTCAATAGGGGATCTCAGAATATCCCCCTACTTAAAGACACGAATTCGACCTCTTAGTTGGTTATATAGATGGCAGCCAATAACCGGAGATAGAGCAACCCATAAGCGGTCACATGGTACCTACTCCGGGGGGCCGGGGGGGGGGCCTCTATCGCTTTCCGGAACCTCTACTCATCTATCAACACCACCACGATGTCATTTATAGACCAAGATTGTCTTTGATGCCTACATTTGCACCTATGCTCCTCTCCAGAGCTTCTACTACTCTATTAACACTATCACGATTTTGTTTTTAAACCAGGATTGACTCTGATATCATTTATAATGTACCATGAGGCCCACTGACTCAATACTTTTTAGATCGGGTCCACATAATAAAAAATGCTTAAATAAAGATACTAGTAGTAGTTTACACATTACCAAAAACCAAAAACGGCAAGTTTGAATATACAATTAGTTAGTAAAATAGGTATAAGTAATGTTATCCGATATTCTTTTAAGACGCCAATTTCAGTCGTTTTTAAATTTTTTATATAATATTTATATATAAACTTCATTTTTCAATTAAAATGAAGTTTTAAAAATAAGAGGGGCAAAATGAAATAACATCGAACTACAGGAAGTAAAAGGCAATTAAAGCTTTTCTTTTATACCTAACAACGGTATGCTCTACAGCCATACGCAGCCATGAAAACAACAGGCTTCGCTTTTGGCATTTCAACGGAGAATGAAGCAGAAATGGATGGATCGCAAGAAATTCTATTCAACTCTCTCGTCAGTTATGGAGTTCAGATTTTTCCCGATGTATCTTCGATGCAAGACTTCACGCCGGCTGCGCTGGTCTCTATCTGCTCTCAGTCGCTCCGCCTGATCGACGATACATCGTCATTTCCAGCATCTTTTCCCGATTCAGTCGCCGATTGCTTCAAGATCTGGCTTCCGCCGTCCAGACCGTTGGTGATCTCGGCGATATGAATTTCCACAAGGTATTCATTTTCGTTTTCCCTCCTGAATTATATTTTATATATCATTTATGTTGCTCTCTTTGTTTACTGAGAAGAATCGAGCTCATGCAAGTACTAATTTGCGTCTCCTTAAGCTAAAGGAAATTATTACAGTTTGATGACAATTGTGAATTCTATTGTTGTTCGGATTTTTATTGATTGCATTGTTTTGACTCTAAAGCTGAGAAATCTCCCTGACGCATTCGACTGAAGAATTGGCAGATTGAATGACGTGAGATTGGAAATTGAAGTGGTTGTGTCGTCTTCTTCTGTTAATTTAATTTGTAAACATCGACAAGTTACAAGCTGATATCGATGCTATCAGGCTTCGAGCAACGCCTCTAATCAGAGGTTGGCAATATCATTATTTTACTCTAATCGAAACTTACATTCATTGAAACAGAAATCAAAACTTTTCCGAGACAAATTACTAGAAATCTTATTTGTTGGCTAAAAGCATAAAACTTTTCTCTAGCAAATCTAGTACAGATCACACACTACTACAATCTTATGGCATAGCAAACAAAGCAACGTCATACATATATTTTTGATGTTGCATCATCTGGTTCAACCAAAGCACTTGGTCTGTGATGGGTTGTGGAGCAGCAGTTGCACTGTTCTTGTTTGCTGGAAGAACATCTTGATCCATGACTTGAGCCGTTGAATTTTCTTTTGGCAAGGTCATATCAAAAATACTTGGTCTTCTATTCTTGTTGTCCCGTTGTTGCCGGAGGAAATATTTCTGGGCATGACTAGAAACCTGAGTCGGTGTCCTTGTCTCAACGTATCTTGAGATACTCTTCCAATTCCTTCCATATTTTGTTAGCCCGATAAGAAACAACCTACACATTCACAAAAATTAAAAATAAAATAAAATAATAATGTATGCTAATTGACTGAAAATTGATAGCAGAAGTAGTAAATTGCTTGTTGGGTTAAAAATAAAAAAAACCTCAAGGCCCCACTTGATTTTTATTTCCCTTCCCTGAAAACTGGGAACAAATACAAAATTATAGAAACAAAAACAAATTTATTTTCCCTTTTTTTGAATAAATTTTGGAGAACATAATTGAATTGTTTCCAGAAGAAAATAAAGAGTAAGTAACCCTAAATGGTTTAAAGATTTGTTTCTTGGTGTATATTACTTGTGTTCTGATTCGGTCCATTGTTTTCTCTCTTTCGGCTTCTTTGTTTCTTTATTCTGCTTCTCTAAAACAAAACTTGGAGTCACAGAATCGTTGTTGAGATTATGTGGTGGCGGCTCAACGAGTTCGGCATTGATCGATTGCATGTCGTTTTGGTATCCAATGTAAACGACGGGAGACGCCGAAGGCTGTTGATCTAGTAGTTGTGGCGGCCAATCTTGCTCCTTCATCTCTACCTCCTGTTGTTGTTGTTGAAGTTGAGGTTGAGATGGAGAAGCAACATTGGGCATGGCAACCAGCACTTGCCATGGCCAATGTTGATTCTCCATCTCAACCTCAACAACAGGAGGTTGAGATGGAGAAGCAACATTGGCCATGGCAGGCTCCTCGTCTAGTATTTTGTGTAGCCATGCCCAATCTTGCTCGGTCATCTCAAACTCCTTCTCTATCTCAAACTCCTGTTGTTGTTGTTGAAGGCGGCAAACTTGGTTCTCCATATTTGCCATCTCTGTTGCATTCGTCCTTCTCAAGTGGTTTCCTAGGCTTGGAATTGCGTGGGGGTAGGTTCCTTATATAGTGAATTTTGCTTTGATTCTAATCATTATGTATTCGTTGCTGATATGGTGGCTTTGACTTGTTTTTAAAGTTTGGGGAGATTACATTTTTGACCCCTAAAGTATAGTGTGGGTGTTCGTTTGAACCCTACGGTTTGCCAAATTTCACATTTGATCCTCAAGTTCCATATTTGTTTCAATTTCGCAAAAATTGAAAATGTTATTAATGATTTTGGATGAAAAATGAGCTATTCTCGACACATGATGGAAAAATTTTCGGTATTTTATTACTCCACTGAACATGAGATTTCAGGAAAATCATTGTTTGAAAAAGATTAGGGAAAAAATATTTTAGATTTAGTGGAATGATGAAATGATAAATTATCTCCATTAGAAGGTCATTTTGTTGTGCACAATACAATTTTTATCCAAAATCATTAATAACGATCTTAACATGTGCCATTGAAACAAATTTCGAAATTCCAGGGATTAAATGTATAATTTGATAAACTTGAGTTTGACTTTAAATTTCTGTTTTTTTTTAGAATCACCTTGATGACTTGGAATGAGTCAAAACTTCTTTTTGGAGAAAAAAAAGGAATTTTGTTTTGATTTTTTCAATTTTATATTTTTTAAATAGATTTTGAAAAATAAAAATTAAAAACAAAGGTTAAAAAAAAATATCGCAACTAAAATGGTGGTAGAATGACTATATATTGAGAGAGAGAGAGAGAAATTTATTCGATTTCCTCTGGAAATTTATTGCATATTTAAAAAAAAAAAAAAAATAAATAAACATTTTTGTGATCATTTTCTAAAAGTCTTTTATGTTTTCGTCCCGACCAATTTATCGGAGATATGAGTTTCCAATTATAACCCTCTTGACCTATTTTACATTAGTTTAGATCACACTGTTGTCGCTTGTCGTCTTTGCCGATTGTTAGACATTTGCCATCAGTCAACCCATGGTTGGCCCATCATCGGACCTCCACCCACCGTTGACCATCACCACCACTACTGATCACTGTGGTCACACAACCACCGTGTTGAAGTTAATTTCTTTAGTTAATTTTTTAAATTAATATATTTAATTAGTTCCTTTAGTTCCATTATTAGGTTAGCCAAGATCTATTAATATTCTAATCTAATTTTATTCCACAAGTTAATTTGATTTTCTAATATTTAGGGTCAGGATGATTATAAATAAAAATTAATGAAAATTCAATTAATAATTAGAAAATTTAGGAGAGTTTGAAACATAACATATTAACGCACAATTTATGAATGTGTTGAGGATTTTTGCAAAATTTAATATTTTTTCATAATAAATTTATTGACAATTTGTGAGTATTAATAATTATTTAATCAGTTTGTTTACATTAACAAACTGGTAGAACAATTTGTTAATGAAGAAACTAAATAAAAGAGAAATTAAAAAAATAAAATAAAAATATATTTAATTAAAAAAAATTAGGGTTTTTTATTAGGAAAAAACTTTGTGATTGATTAAATATTAATGTTTAAAATTACTGAATTTGTTTCTTTGAAAGAGATTAAAGGATAGGACAATTAATTAATTTTTCCTTTCAAATTAGTATATTTAGTTAATTTCTTGGGTAGTTTTGTTAATTTTTTAAATTAGTCACTACCAAATTTCCTTGCATCAATTCCATGTTGTCAAATACTACCGAAGTTATCACCGAGTGCATAGATCAACTGATGAGGGGTTGTTCTAACTTAACCAGGGTCTTTGGTTCAAGACTTGGGAATTCAACTGCGTTAAAACTCGGTAGGGAGAGCTTTGCCGCCCTTGTAGTCCGACGCGACTTTATCTGAATTAGTCAAAATCTTATGTGGTTATCGAATACCAGATGATTTATACAAAAAAAAAAAAAAAAAATTATCCCAAAAGTCTCATCCCATAAAAACACCACTTTATGGAATTCTGTACCAACATCTTTTTAAAAAAAGAAGTTGTATGATAATCACCAATTTATTTTTGGAGAAGGGAATAGAATGGCATCTTTCTAACAATGGAAATACATCACAAGAAGAATGAGTTGAAGCTTCCCATCAAGTAAAACAGTAAGTAGGCAAACTGAAACTTGAGCAAAAACAAACTTACCATGGCACTAGCACATAGGGATGGTCATGGACCGGGCCGGGCTTAGACTAGTGTATTACAAAAAAATGTTGGGCCCTAGCCCGACCCGACCCGGTGATCGGGCCTTATAAGAAAATTTTAAGCCCAAAGCCCAGCCCACGGGCCCCCGGGCCTTTTTTTTTTTTTTTAAATTTCAAAAATAAATACAAAAAATTCAACACCAAACCAATAAGAAATATTAAAATTACAATTTTTAAAGGTAAACCAATATTCCAAACAAACTAAACCAACAAGAAATATTAAAATTATAATTTTTAAATAAAATTAATATTCCAAATATTAGGGTTGTATTGTAACGTGTGTGTGTGTATATATATATATTATTTTATTTTTTTAAATATCATTCGGGCCGGGCCGGGCCTAAAATTTTTTAATCTTGCCCAAGCCCGACCCTAATTTTGATTGAGCCCTAATACCTAGGCCCTGGCCCGGCCCGTGGGTTTAAACTCTAAGCCCAAGCCCTAAAAAAATAGGGCCGGGCCGTTCGGGCTGGGCGAGCCCCCAAGCCCATGACCATCCCTACTAGCACATATTACTGAAGCAGACTTTTCTCGAGTCACATGTTTCATTAGTCTTTTACTCTCAAGAGGTTGAGACCGTGTGCCTAGCGTCCTGAAGCCTATCAAATCAAATCTCACATGCTTGATATGCATTTTGGATTGATCATATATCCTAGCTGTCAAAGTTGGTCCAGGATTAGTTTAAACAAATATAAAAAGTACGAGGAACAAACAGTGAGATTCAAAATTTACAACCATGGCATGAAATTGCAGGCAGAACTTGGTAGCAAGTAATTAAAAAACCCAAAACAAAGCAACTTGCTATGTTTTGCTACAACAGTTGGCCAGTATAGTACACTACTTATATATGAATGCCAAGAACTGAGTTTCTTTTCTTTTAGATAGTAATACACATGAGGAAAAGAGACATACCTACTAGTAATGGTGTAGGGTTGGCAGTGGCACTTGCAGCCAGTGAAGCCATCTTGAGGAAATGGATGACTCACCTGAATTTTAACAGTCTTTGATTAGAACACAAACACAATCACGGTATTTTACATGTTAGGTTATCAAAATAAATAAATTAGAATTATAAATGATGAATGAAATTCGTTTTCTCAATATAATGAAAGGTTGCTTCAACTTATGAATGATTTTGTTTAAAAAAACATGACCTTCGAGTGCACCATATGGATAGCAATCGATTAAAGTTCATGATAAATGAGCACAAACTAAAGTTCCGCCAACAATGAAAAACTCTGACAACGGCAGGCGTGGCCCTGACCCAAATACACCAAAACGAACACTTTCGACCCCATCCCAAGAGCGAATCCAATGTATTTTATGTTTCATATATATAACTAAACAAAAATTATGTTAAAATACAAGAAGCAGCTAAATTGCAGTTGCAAATTTAAATTTTATGAAATTTGTAGCAAGATCATATCCTATATCAACAAAAAAAAAATTGTTTCTTATTTATACTTGTTTATAGGCATCAATTCGATACTCTGATTTAGGAACTAAACTCCTAGGGCTAGGGCCGCTCCTTGATAAGCAACACATCATGAAGCTACAGGGAAAATAATTTGCACTAGTTTGTAGAAGATGCGAAATTGAAGCTTGGATATAAGCCCTAAAACTTCTATCACGTTTTATTAATATTAAGAGGATCTCCAAATGAGTCTCCAAAAAAATAGGCTCCGAGAATTTGCTGATTTCGGGAGAGAGGAAATTTCAGGAAGGAAAGAGATTATAGACGTTGGTGAATAGCTCATCACCTACGGCTATTCCTTTTTTACTGAATATTGCAAACAACATCCAAAGAATCTACAACATCAATTTATAAAACACAGATTTCACTTTCGATTTGAACATACCTGGCTTCTTCTTTTTTGAATCCGTTCAAAATTTTACAAGCGAGTAGAGGCTGCGTCTTCTTCTTCGACTAATCTGCTTCTCTTCTTCTTCGTCCAGTTTCTCCAGGCGATTAGGGCAAGAATCTGTCTCTCCCTCCCTTTCCCTCTCTCTCTCTCTCTCAAACGATTTGGTGTCCTGGTGTCCAGGGCTTCGTTCAATACTTCAATGCACATGTTAGAGATAATTTCATTATTGACCCCTATATTTTGTCCAAAATCTCATTTTGATCCTTGATTTATCTTTTTATCTCTATATAAGTATTGATTTTATCTTTATATCATTACACATTACCAAACATGTAGTGGTATAGATTTGAGATAGGTACGTACTGCACAAGTAAGATCATCTGATATTTCTTTTAAGACATGCAATTTGTTTTGGTATGTCAAGTTAAGTCATTTTTAGAATTTTTGTATTAAATATATAATATTTGATGTTGCCAAAAACTACCTAGTGTGTGAACCAAAGCCAAACGAGCCTGAGAACTCAACAACACGTACTGCCCCCTTAGATTACAATTCTCTAAGGAGAGTAAAAATACAACTAATACAGAGAAATATTTATAAGTGAAAAGAATATGATTTCGTGCTCATAATCAAGTCTAGAGGCCTCCCCTAGAGTAACTGTCTCGTCGAGTATATAAGATGTTCCGCTGGGCAGCCGTTCCCGCCATGATTTCCTCATCGTTCCATACCGGCAATCGTGATCATAGGCGGTGCTCCCACTATAGAAAGTGGCGTCAATTGTGCAAGTGAATGGAGGTGGTGGTAGGTAGGACGACGGTTATGTTCACCTGCTACCTCTTGGGCCGGTGATTGGGCCATGTTTGGGCAGTCTTGCTTCATCCCGAATGGGCTCGTTGTGTAGCTGGGCTGAGCTCAACAGGCCAGATGTGCTGATCTTGGACTGTTAGGGCAACGGGCCAACGAAAGCAACTATTTTGCTGTTTCCGGGCCGGACTCCATGGGTAGGTCTGACCCACTTCTTTGTCTTTCTCTTCTCTAATTTGCATGTGGGGATTTTTCCCTCATCATAAACACACTTTGAAGCCAAAAATACTTGGTTTATTTTCCTCTTTTTTTCCCCTTTCTCTTTATTTTTCAATTAAAATGAAGTTCTAAAAATAAGAGGGGCAAAATAAAATAATAGAGAACTACAGGGAGTAAAAGGCAATTAAACCTTTTTTTTCCCCTCCTAAGAACTACAGGGAGTCTACAGCCATATGCAGCTCCCGGATTCGATGAAAACAAAAGGCTTCGCATTTCGCAATTCAACGGATAACGCATACAACGAAATCAATTGACGGCGCAGAAATGGATGAATCGCAAGAAATTCTATTGAACTCTCTGGTCAGTTATGGAGTTCAGATTCCGCCCGATGTATCTTCGATGCAAGACCTCACGCCGGCTGCGCTGGTCTCTATCTGCTCTCAGTCGCTCCGCCTGATAGACGATACGTCGTCATTTCCAGCATCTTTTCCCGATTCAGTAGCCGATCGCTTCAAGATCTGCACCGATCTCGCTTCCGCCGTCCAGAACGTTGGTTATCTCGGCGATATGAATTTCCACAAGGTTTTCATTTTCATTTTGCCTCCTGAAATTTATTTTATATTTCATTTATGTTGCTCTCTTTGTTTACTGAGAAGAATCAAGCTCATGCAAGTTCTAATTTGCGTCTCCTTTCATGTATGTTTAGTTTAGTTTTATTTCTCATATTATGTGCAATAGAAGCTAAAGGAAATTATTACAGTTTGATGACAATTGTGAATGCTATTGTTGTTCGGATTTTTATTGATTGCATTGTTTTGACTCTTCCTTACTAGGCAGTTCCTTTATCCATCCGAAGAAGACTTGTATAAATTGGTAAGATTCTTGGTGGAGAGGCTTTCTGGATTATCTGAAGCTGGGAAATCGGCTGACAAGAAAGAAATCAGCTCCCTGACGCATTCGACTGAAGAATTGGCAGAAACTAAAGGATTTCAAATACATAATGAGGATGTCATTAGCAGATTGAATGATGTGAGACTGGAAACTGAAGTGATTGAGTCGTCTTCATCTGTTAATGCTTCTGAAAATGATGACAGTACTGCTCAGGAACATCTTAAGTTTGTTTCCGAGGTAAAGCAAATACATCCATCTGAACTACCTTTTACCTTCACTTGAGTTTTATGAGACGCCTTACTTCATTACTTGGATTGATTCAGATAAAATGACTTGACGAATAGCTAATCTGTACTCAAGATAAGAACAATATTGTGTTTAAATCTATGTAATTACTCATCTTAGTGGTAATTAATATCTTTCAGATCAGATGCGAAATGGAAAAGTTACGAAGTCTAGAAAAAGAGCTTACTGATGAGGCGACTACAAAGTCTTCAGAATTAGAACGTTTGGAAGAACAACGCAAGATGTTGAAGGTGGCTGTGGAGATGGCTTTGGAAGAGCAACATCCTGTTGACTACTACATTAAACCGCTCAACGAGCAAATAGATGCAAAAAAGCATAATCTTGTGCTACTGGAGTCACAATGGTAGAATCCTGTTTTTCTATTCAGTTTTTGTCAGCATTTTATAACTGAACTTGGTCAAATATATTCTCTAAATCCTTGAGTTGAAAAGAATTATAGCTATTAAAAGTGCAACATGAGTTTCTCTTGCATGAAAATGTTTGTATTGATTTCATCTTAACTTCACCACAGGGATGCTCTCATAAGGCCTTTGGAAGAGGAAAAAATAAGCGTTGAGGATGCTCTTTGTTCAGCAAAGCCGGAGGCTCGAGAAAAGCTTAAAAAGTTGAAAGAAGTAGAGCAAGAGAGGGAATCAGTGGTATCAGAAATTAAGAGAAGGTATTGGATTATGAGCATATTATTTCGATATTTGTATGCTAAAACATAATTGGTTCTACAGAAGAATTGTGAAGCCTATTTAACTTTTAGGACAAATATCATTTGTTTCTCCTTAACATAAAAATTCATGCTTATTTTTTCCATAATATCAAAAAACTATCCCAGAAGTTTGGATTTTTATATTAAAAAAATCATATGTTAACAGAACAATGACTGCTATCATGATTCATGACCTGGCTTAGGTCTATAGAAAAATCACATAAATGTTCAAAAATGCCCTCGATAATTTTATTTTTTTTAAAAAAAACAAAAAAAAAAAACTAACACAGCACATATAAAAAACACACCAGCACTATGAAAACGTCAACAAAAGGATGAAGATTTTTTTTAAATCAAATACAAAAATAATCTTTGAATCATGGTTAGGAATAGTTTCATGGTGAATGATAAGCAGTGGGTTCATACTCTCTTATAGTTGGTGATGTATTTTGGCCTTATACGGAAGAGGTAAAGAAATTGAATGATTTCCAAGGTGAAAGGTAACATTAGCATTCGGGCATCTTGGAAGAGAAGATTAAAAAAGAAGAGAAAAAAGGAAGAAGGGTAAAAATGGTAACATTCTCCGCTAGCTAAAAATGCCTATTACTGACAGGAATACTCAGTGATATCGTGAGAAAATAGGGGTAATGTTTGGTATTATAAAATCTCGGCCGAGTTAAATGATATTTGCCCTAACTTTTAATATTTCAGACTATTTTATCTCTTGGAAAAGAACATGAATTGAATCTTATGTCATTACAATATTCGTCTGTTTTTAAAGGGTGGGAGAACTTTCTAAACTTTCGAAGGATGTTGAGGAACAACCCAAGTTGGCCTCCAGGAGATCCTACATTGATCGAGTCAAGGAGATCACAAAAAACAGTCGTAAGCAGGACGCTGACATAGACAGGATCCTAAAAGAAACAAGGGAGCTTCAGCTAGAGAGTAATTCTATCCAAGAACGCCTTCATCGAACTTATGCAGTGGTAGACGAAACAATTTTCAGGTACAAAATACAAATTATTAAGTTATGTTGGTGGTTTTAATCTCTTGATTACTTCAGAGGTGAGAAATTATTGTTTGGTTACTGAAAAATAAGCCCATAACTTTAGGGAAGCAAAGAAAGACCCTATGGGGAGACAAGCTTACAGGCTTCTCACTAGCATCCACGAGAGTTTTGATCAGATCTGCGGAAAAATTCTTGCCACAGACAGAACACAAAGGGAAGCGGCTGATTACGAAGCCAAACCTTCCACCATGACTTCCCAGAGCTTGAACATTGACAAGTTACAAGCTGATATCGATGCTATCAGGAGGGAAAATGCTTTCCTCAAGCAACGCCTCTAGTCACTAGTTGGCAATATCTTTATTTTACTCTAATCGAAACTTATATTCATTGAAATAGAAATCAAAACTTTTCCGATACAAATTACCATAAATCTTATTAGTTGGCTAAAAGCCTAAAACTTTTCTCTAGCAAATCTAGTACAGATCACACACTACTACAATCTTATGGCATAGCAAACAAAGCAACGTCATACAGATATTTTTGATGTTGCATCATCTGGTTCAACCAAAGCACTTGGTCTGTGATGGGTTGTGGAGCAGCAGTTGCACTGTTCTTGTTTGCTGGAAGAACATCTTGATCCATGACTTGAGCCGTTGAGTTTTCTTTTGGCAAGGTCATATCAAAAATACTTGGTCTTCTATTCTTGTTGTCCCGTTGTTGCCGGAGGAAATATTTCTGGGCATGACTGGAAACCTGAGTCGGTGTCCTTGTCTCAACGTATCTTGAGATACTCTTCCAATTCCTTCCATATTTTGCTAGCCCGGTAAGAAACAACCTACACATTCACAAAAATTAAAAATAAAATAAAATAATGATGTATGCTAATTGACTGAAAAGTGATAGCAGAAGTAGTAAATTGCTTGTTGGGTTAAAAATAAAATAAAAAATAATGTATCCTTCTTATGCTAGATTTGAAAACTTTTCATTTTTTGTTTTAGAGGGAAAAAAAAAAGATACTCGAGGCCACACTTGTTTACTGATTTTGTTCCCAGATTTTTATTTCCCTTCCCCGAAAACTGGGAACAAATACAAAATTATGGAAACAAAAACAAATTCATTTCCCCCTTTTTTGAATAAATTTTGGAGAACATAATTGAATTGTTTCCAGAAGAAAATAAAGAGTAATTAACCCTAAATGGTTTAAAGATTTGTTTCTTGGTGTATATTACTTGTGTTCTGATTCGGTCCATTGTTTTCTCTCTTTCGGCTTCTTTGTTTCTTTATTCCGCTTCTCTAAAACTAAACTTTGAGTCACCGAATCGTTGTTGAGATTATGTGGTGGCGGCTCAACGAGTCCGGCATTGATCGATTGCATGTCGTTTTTGTATCCAACGTAAACGACGGGAGACGCCAAATGCTGTTGATCTAGTAGTTGTGGCGGCCAATCTTGCTCCTTCATCTCTACCTCCTGTTGTTGTTGTTGAAGTTGAGGTTGAGATGGAGAAGCAACATTGGGCATGGCAACCAGCACTTGCCATGGCCAATGTTGATTCTCCATCTCAACCTCAATAACAGGAGGTTGAGATGGAGAAGCAACATTGGCCATGGCAGGCTCCTCGTCTAGTATTTTGTGTAGCCATGCCCAATCTTGCTCGGTCACCTCAAACTCCTCCTCTATCTCAAACTCCTGTTGTTGTTGTTGTTGAAGGCGGCAAACTTGGTTCTCCATATTAGCCATTTCCATTGCGTTCGTCCTTCTCAAGTGGTTTCCTAGGCTTGGAATTGCATGGGGGTAGGTTCCTTATATAGTGAATTTTGTTTTGATTCTAATCATTATGTATTCGTTGCTGATATGGTGGCTTTGACTTGTTTTTAAAGTTTGGGAAGATTACATTTTTGACCCCTAAAGTATAGTGTGGGTGTTCGTTTGAACCCTACGGTTTGCCAAATTTCACATTTGATCCTCAAGTTCCATATTTGTTTCAATTTCGCAAAAATTGAAAATGTTATTAATGATTTTGGAAGAAAAATGAGCTATTCTCGACACATGATGGAGAAATTTTCGGTATTTTATTACTCCACTAAACATGAGATTTCAGGAAAATCGTTGTTCGAAAAAGATTAGAGAAAAATATTTTAAATTTAGTGGAATGATAAAATGATAAATTATTTCCATTAGAAGGTCATTGTGTTGTGCACAATACAATTTTTATCCATAATCATTAATAACGATCTTAACATGTGCCATTGAAACAAATTTTGAAACTCGAGGGATTAAATGTATAATTTGATAAACTTGAGTTTGACTTTAAATTTCTGTTTTTTAAGAATCAGTAATATGAACCTTATTGACTTGGAATGAGTCAAAATTTCTTTTTGGAGAAAAAAAAAGGAATTTTGTTTTGATTTTTTCAATTTTATATTTTTTAAATAGATTTTGAAAAATAAAAATTAAAACAAAGGTTAAAAAAAATATCGCAATTAAAATGGTGGTAGAATGACTATATATTGAGAGAGAGAGAGAGTGAGAAATTTATTCGAGTCTCCAAAAAAATAGGCTCCGAGAATTTGCTGATTTCGGGAGAGAGGAAATATCAGGAAGGAAAGAGAATTTGCTGACCCCTATATTTTGTCCAAAATTTCATTTTGCTCCTTGATTTATTTTTTGTCTTAACATAGTACCCAAACTTTAGTTTAAGTGTTTGAAGAAGTCATTTTCTAAGTGCATCAAGCAATGGCATGGTGGATGTTTAGTGGGTAATTATCTTTATCTTTTTATCTCTATATAAGTATTGATTTTATTTTCTTTTAACGCACTTACTTTAAAAAATAACATTTATATTCTCATCCAATTTCCGAACCATTATCTTTATATCCATACACTTTCCATTGACAGATTTTTCCTCAATAGATTTGCGGCAATGAAGATTTCATAATAGGGATTAGGAGTTTTCATATTCAACAAAATTATTTTATTAAAATCAAAATAATTATTGTTGTACACATTTTTTTACAATTTAATTATATATTCAGAGTCGTCTAAATAAAATCTTCAAAACAATATCAAATTGACTATTTTTTTTATTACTTTCAGTTTTTACAATTAATGTTATATATAATATCCACATGCATCACAATTTAAATTTTAAAAAAAGAAGATTGATATCAAGTACCGAATGTTACATTCAACATTAATGTCACATGAATTATAAAATGTTACGAGGGATTATAATTAGATGCGGCCTAGACATTACACCACCGTTTCGGTTGGATTGGATGTTACATTCAACATGCATATATAAATGAAAATACAATAATATTACATGTAATAGTGTTGTTACATAAATATTACATGTAACATAGTATAGTTACTAAATGTTACATGTAACATTTTGATAAACAACTCAAAAAATGCGATTGATATCTCATTAAAAAAATAAAATTGCACATCATTGTTGTTTAAAAATTTTATTGTTTCACATTCGGATTGAGATCAAAACAAGCATATTGTTTCACTTAGAGTTGCTCGTATGTTATCTAATTTAATTCCGCATAAAGGAGAAGTGATTACATAATGTTTATGAAACGACGCATTAAAAAAAAAGGCATTTTAGTCACAAAAATGACATAAAATTTACTCGGTTCACAGAAAACATTGCGGGTTTAATTGGTAGTTTTGATACATTTTTTAAATTGCTTAGTAAGCGCCCCCTTTTTTTTCACCCGTAACTTCAGGTTCAGATCATACGCTAGTTTTATATAAACCAAAACCACAAACTCATTAATTTTTTTTTATATATTTATTAATCTTCTCTAGCAACACAAACATAAATAAAATATAATTAAAAAAAATCTAAACAAACTCAAAACCAAACCACAAAGTTATTAATTGTTACAATAAACATCCTAAGCATAATTAAAATATAACATCCTAAACATAAGTAAAATATAACACAGAGTTCACATGTAATGAAAAACAAACAAACAAAATAAAAACTA
Source organism: Eucommia ulmoides (assembly GCA_016647705.1). Taxonomy (NCBI): domain Eukaryota; kingdom Viridiplantae; phylum Streptophyta; class Magnoliopsida; order Garryales; family Eucommiaceae; genus Eucommia; species Eucommia ulmoides. The sequence goes on along the minus strand of JAENRU010000437.1, from coordinate 4,756 downwards.
AAAAATAGAGGTAAAAGTGAAAATAAAAAAAAAAAGTAAAGAAAATATATATTTAAAAATAATAGTTACACGGTTCGGTTTCACAAGTACTCTCCCAAAATCTAAACCAAAACGAAAACTGGTTCGGTTTTCAATTTTGAAACTAAAACCGTAACCGAAACTATTTGATCAGTTTCAAGACTGAACTACTCGGTTCGGTTACCCGGTTCGGATTCAATTGTAATCCCAAGATATACAGTCCAAATTTGACGTCTACTAGTCCGGAGCTGCCCTCTTGTACCACAGATCTACCACCACAAATGCAAATCTAACCTCTGTCATAAGATTCAACACATAATTATGAGGTTTAACAACACTTCTGCTTCGCTGTTTAGAGCATTTTGCATCGGGCAGCAGTGGCAGGACCACCTTGTTCTGAAGGGAATTCAAACCCCCTTTAAATTTAGAAAACTCACTTTCATCTCTTCATTTAAAAAAATAAAAAATAAAAAATAAAAAATAAAACAAAAAAAAAATATTTTCAGTCAGGTCTCAATCAATATTCTAGATTCGACCTTGTTGGGCATGTCAAATGGCCCCTAATAAGATTCAGCGCAATAACTATGAAAAGGATCAAATCAACATGTAGAAACAGACCTGGCATGGCTAATTGACGAAATGCCGCTGAAGAAACACAAGGAAAGTTAAAAAAAATCTCCAAATTTTCATCAAAGGAAAAAAGGCAAAGATAACACCGAACCGAACTGGCTCAAGGAATGGACGGAGAAGTGGGCATGTGGGAGGAGGAAGAAGAAGGATCTCTTCTGAGCTCCTTGACAACAGCAGCCAATGCCTCTGGGTTGAAACCCATCTCACAAAGGCCAATGAGCAGTGAAACCGTGTGGCGGTCTAATCCAGTATCAAGAATTTTAGACATCTGATATACCAACTCCAATGATTCTCTTGCATCTCTTCCACCATCTTTATCCATATCAAACTCTCTAAAAATAAATAAATAAAATTGAAACATATAAAATCATTAACTATTGCTTAACAACAAAACAAATATAATCATGAATTATAGATGCTCAAAATAGAAACATGGAATATGCACACTTATATTATAAATCAGGACGGTGTAAAACTCGTAATATTTTAAGTCAATAGGACGGTTGAAATCTATTAGTGTAACGACGATGTGAACTAAATCTCAACCATTCACTTGAAGAGATATGTTCATCCCTTGGATTATATATTTGGAGAGATCCTAGTCATTCTATTGATCATAATCACTTCGTAGATAGCACAACATTTTAATTTATAATATAAATTAATTATTTAAGCTAAATATTGTGTTAAAATTAAAAATTTATTATTTTAAATAACAAAAATTATGTTTCTATGAAAATAATATTGAAACGTGCCACTCACTAGTTTATATAATTAGGATGGTGAATAAAATATATTTTTGTTAATAGTTAAATTGAATTTGATAAGATAATCGATGAGATTACCATATGATTTTTATTTTTTTGGGGGGGAGTGGGGGGGGGGGGGGGGGGGTTTTCCTCCCCAAATGGCCCCCTCTCCCCCCCACCCCCAAAATGGTTGAATCAATACATTTTTCACCCTTTAGCATAGACCAAACTTTACTTGTACCTTAATATTTTTATTTTATCATGTATTGTTTATTGAAGTTCCATTTTAATTTGCAAATTTATCCTTTCCGATCTTAGCTGCCCACATTTAGATTGAAAATAAATAAATTTAATCAACAGATTATATGCACAATTGCAAATTTTTTCTATTTTCCTTTTTGGCTAAGCAACACAATTACAGTTTAATCCTTTTTAGTAACTAAAAATTTTACATAAATTAGTGCCTTCAGGCAGAAGGCATTTGCATTTGCTAGTCCTCAACCGCCAAGAATCACAAGCTACACAATAGATCTAATAAGCTGAAAACGTCTATCTTTTGACCTAATTTTAGAAACTCAGAGTGAATATTCTACATAAAAGAGAAGATCAGTGTAAACAGATCCAAGCATGGGCGAACAACAGCTATCATAGAACATACAATGCAAAGTATGACTATACAACAAAAGACCGGCATCAACTATCCAAGCATGTTGAGATGTTTGACAAGGCTAAGCCAAGATTGTATGTTAGGTTCAAACAATCAAAGAACGGAATTGAATAAGAAACATGCCTGTGACAGCAAACAAGCGAAAAACATTTCATCCAGCATCGAAAGCATTCAAATTTATGAAGTTCAGGCAACCAATAATTCAGAAATTTGCTACTAAAATTTAAAAGATCACACCGGCATAGAGAAAAAAAACACCCAAGCACAGGCAACAATGACCAAACATAATAAAAATTAATAAAACACAACATCCAAAGAATCTACAACATCAATTTATAAAACACAGATTTCACTTTCGATTTGAACATACCTGGCTTCTTCTTTTTTGAATCCGTTCAAAATTTTCCAGGCGAGTAGAGGCTGCGTCTTCTTCTTCGACTAATCTGCTTCTCTTCTTCTTCGTCCAGTTTCTCCAGGCGATTAGGGCAAGAATCTGTCTCTCCCTCCCTTTCCCACTCTCTCTCTCTCAAACGATTTGGTGTCCAGGGCTTCGTTCAATACTTCAATGCACATGTTAGAGATAATTTCATTGTTGACCCCTATATTTTGTCCAAAATTTCATTTTGCTCCTTTATTTATTTTTTGTCTTAACATAGTACCCAACTTTAGTTTAAGTGTTTGAAGAAGTCATTTTCTAAGTATATCAAGCAATGGCCATGGTGGATGTTTAGTGGGTAATTATCTTTATCTTTTATCTCTATATAAGTATTGATTTTATTTTTCATTTTAACCCACTTATTTTAAAAAATAACATTTATATTCTCATCCAATTTCCGAACCATTATCTTTATATCATTACACATTAACAGGTATAGATTTGAGATAGGTACGTACTGCACAAGTAAGATCATCTGATATTCTCTTTTAAGACATGCACATTTGTTTTGGTATGTCAAGTTACGTCATTTTTTAGAATTTATATATTAAATATATAATATTGATGTTGCCAAAATCTACCTAGTGTGTGAACTAAAGCCAAACGAGCTGGAGAACTCAACAACACGTACTGCCCCCTTAGATTACAATTCTATAAGGAGAGTAAAAATCCAACTAATACAGAGAAATGTTTACAAGTGAACAAACGAATATGATTTTGTGCTCAGAATCAAGTCTAGAGCCCTCCCCCCTGGAGCTGACGTCTCTTCGTGGTATATAGATGTTACGCTGGGCAGCCGTTTCCCGCCATGCTTTCCTCATCGTTCACATTACGGCCTCGTCACGATCATAGGCGGTTGCTCCTCACTATGGACCAGTTGGGCGTCAACGTTGCAATAGTGAATGGACGGTGGTGGTAGGGGGCCGATGGTTCTGTTCACCCTGCTACCTCTTGGGCGGTGATAGGGCCCGTGTTTGGCGCGGTCTTTGCTTCGTCCTGCATGGGCTCATTGTGTAGTTGGGCTGAACTCAGCAGCGTCAGATGTGCTTGATCTTGGACTGTTAGGGCGGACAGGCCAACCGAAACAACTACTTCTGATGTTTCCGGACCCCGGACTCCTTGGGCAGGTCCGACAGGCCCCAAAATACTGGGTTTATTTTTCTTCTTTTTTCCCCATTTCTCTCCATTTTTCAATTAAAATGACGTTCTACAAAATAATGAGGGGCAAAATAAAATAATAGCGCCGAAACTACAGGGAGGTAAAAGGCAATTAAACCTTTTTTTCCTCCTCCTAAGAGCTACAGGGAGTCTACAGCCATATGCAGCTCCCGGATTCGATGAAAACAAAAGGCTTCGCATTTCGCAATTCAACGGAGAACGCACACAACAAAATCAACCGACGGAGCAGAAATGGATGAATCGCAAGAAATTCTATTGAACTCTCTGGTCAGTTATGGAGTTCAGATTCCGCCCGATGTATCTTCGATGGAAGACCTCACGCCGGCTGCGCTGGTCTCTATCTGCTCTCAGTCGCTCCGCCTGATCGACGATACGTCGTCATTTCCAGCATCGTTTCCCGATTCAGTAGCCGATCGATTCAAGATCTGCACCGATCTCGCTTCCGCCGTCCAGAACGTTGGTTATCTCGGCGATATGAATTTCCACAAGGTTTTCATTTTCATTTTGCCTCCTGAATTTTATTTTATATTTCATTTATGTTACTCTCTTTGTTTACTGAGAAGAATCAAGCTCATGCAAGTTCTAATTTGCGTCTCCTTTCATGTATGTTTAGTTTAGTTTTATTTCTCATATTATGTGCAATAGAAGCTAAAGAAATTATTACAGTTTGATGACAATTGTGAATGCTATTGTTGTTCGGATTTTTATTGATTGCATTGTTTTGACTCTTCCTTACTAGGCAGTTCCTTTATCCATCCGAAGAAGACTTGTATAAATTGGTAAGATTCTTGGTGGAGAGGCTTTCTGGATTATCTGAAGCTGGGAAATCGGCCAACAAGAAAGAAATCGGCCAACTGACGCATTCGACAGAAGAATTGGCAGAAACTAAAGGATTTCAAATACATAATGAGGATGTCATTAGCAGATTGAATGATGTGAGATTGGAAACTGAAGTGGTTGAGTCGTCTTCATCTGTTAATGCTTCTGAAAATGACGACAGTATTGCTCGGGAACATGTTAAGTTTGTTTCAGAGGTAAAGCAAATACATCCATCTGAACTACCTTTTACCTTTACTT
>JAENRU010000211.1:20000-24203 GCA_016647705.1 Eucommia ulmoides | reverse complement strand
CCAAGCCCTCGCGACGGACGAGTCGCGCTGGCTGCCTTGAAGCATAATTCCCTCCGAGCGGCGAGTAGAATCCTTTGCAGACGACTTAAATACGCGACGGGGTATTGTAATGGCAGAGTGGCCTTGCTGCCACGATCCACTGAGATTCAGCCCTTTGTCGCTCCGATTCGTCCCTCCCCCCACATCAACACCCCAACCGCAACAACTGCTACCGGAGGCTCGAGTAACCACGACAAGGCGACCCCTGTGCCCCTCGCGTCTGGCATATGCACGAGGCGTTCGTGGAATGTGCACAAGGCCCACCTTGGCTATTTTGGCATTGATTGTGGGGCGCAAGGCATATCGGCATATGCACAAGGCAATTGTTGGCAAACGTTGGCAAAAAGGCCGCAGTTTGCAAAATACGTTTGCAAAACAGGGCGCACCGTTGGCAAATACGTTGGCAAAACAGGGCGCACCGTTGGCAAAATACGGCCGTTGGCAAAATACGTTGGCAAAAGGGCGCGCGTTGGCAAAATACGTTGGCAAAACAGGGCGCACCGTTGGCAAAATAGGCCGTAGCGTTGGCAAAATACGTTGGCAAAACAGGCCGCACCGTTGGCAAAATAGGGCGCAGCGTTGGCAAAATAGGGCGCAGCGTTGGCAAAATAGGCCGCAGCGTTGGCAAAACAGGGCGCACCGTTGGCAAAATAGGCCGCAGCGTTGGTAAAATAGGGCGCAGCGTCTAGCACACCGTTGGCAAAACAGGGCGCACCGTTGGCAAAATAGGGCGCAGCGTTGGCAAAATACGTTGGCAAAATAGGGCGCAGCGTCTAGCACACCGTTGGCAAAACAGGTGCGCACCGTTGGCAAAATAGGGCGCAGCGTTGGCAAATACGTTGGCAAAATAGGGCGCAGCGTTGGCAAAATACGTTGGCAAAACAGGGCGCACCGTTGGCAAATAGGGCGCAGCGTTGGCAAAATACGTTGGCAAAATAGGGCGCAGCGTTGGCAAAATACGTTGGCAAAACAGGACGCACCGTTGGAAAAATAGGGCGCAGCGTTGGCAAAATACGTTGGCAAAACAGGCCGCACCGTTGGCAAAATAGGGCGCAGCGTTGGCAAAATAGGGCGCAGCGTTGGCAAAATACGTTGGCAAAACAGGGCGCACCGTTGGAAAAATAGGGCGCAGCGTTGGCAAAATACGTTGGCAAAACAGGCCGCACCGTTGGCAAAATAGGGCGCAGCGTTGGCAAAATAGGGCGCAGCGTTGGCAAAATACGTTGGCAAAACAGGGCGCACCGTTGGCAAAATAGGGCGCAGCGTTGGCAAAATAGGGCACCGTGTCTAGCACACCGTTGGCAAAACAGGGCGCACCGTTGGCAAAATAGGCCGCAGCGTTGGCAAAATACGTTGGCAAAATAGGGCGCAGCGTTGGCAAAACAGGACGCACCGTTGGAAAAATAGGGCACAGCGTTGGCAAAATACGTTGGCAAAACAGGCCGCACCGTTGGCAAAATAGGCCGCAGCGTTGGCAAAATAGGCCGCAGCGTTGGCAAAATACGTTGGCAAAACAGGCCGCACCGTTGGCAAAATAGGGCGCAGCGTTGGCAAAATACGTTGGCAAAACAGGCCGCAGCGTTGGAAAAATAGGGCGCAGCGTTGGCAAAATACGTTGGCAAAACAGGCCGCAGCGTTGGCAAAATAGGCCGCAGCGTTGGCAAAATAGGGCGCAGCGTTGGCAAAATAGGCCGCAGCGTTGGCAAAATAGGGCGCAGCGTTGGCAAAATAGGGCGCAGCGTCTAGCACACCGTTGGCAAAACAGGGCGCACCGTTGGCAAAATAGGGCGCAGCGTTGGCAAAATAGGGCGCACCGTTGGCAAAATAGGGCACAGCGTCTAGCACACCGTTGGCAAAACAGGGCGCACCGTTGGCAAAATAGGGCGCAGCGTTGGCAAAATACGTTGGCAAAACAGGACGCACCGTTGGAAAAATAGGGCACAGCGTTGGCAAAATACGTTGGCAAAACAGGCCGCACCGTTGGCAAAATACGTTGGCAAAACAGGGCGCACCGTTGGCAAAATAGGCCGCAGCGTTGGCAAAATACGTTGGCAAAATAGGGCGCACCGTTGGCAAAATACGTTGGCAAAACAGGACGCACCGTTGGAAAAATAGGGCACAGCGTTGGCAAAATACGTTGGCAAAACAGGCCGCACCGTTGGCAAAATAGGGCGCAGCGTTGGCAAAATAGGCCGCAGCGTTGGGAAAATACGTTGGCAAAACAGGGCGCACCGTTGGCAAAATAGGGCGCAGCGTTGGCAAAATAGGGCGCAGCGTTGGCAAAATAGGGCGCAGCGTCTAGCACACCGTTGGCAAAACAGGGCGCACCGTTGGCAAAATAGGGCGCAGCGTCTAGCACACCGTTGGCAAAACAGGGCGCACCGTTGGCAAAATAGGGCGCAGCGTTGGCAAAATACGTTGGCAAAACAGGCCGCAGCGTTGGCAAAATAGGCCGCAGCGTTGGCAAAATACGTTGGCAAAACAGGACGCACCGTTGGAAAAATAGGGCACAGCGTTGGCAAAATACGTTGGCAAAACAGGCCGCACCGTTGGCAAAATACGTTGGCAAAACAGGGCGCACCGTTGGCAAAATAGGCCGCAGCGTTGGCAAAATACGTTGGCAAAATAGGGCGCACCGTTGGCAAAATACGTTGGCAAAACAGGACGCACCGTTGGAAAAATAGGGCACAGCGTTGGCAAAATACGTTGGCAAAACAGGCCGCACCGTTGGCAAAATAGGGCGCAGCGTTGGCAAAATAGGCCGCAGCGTTGGGAAAATACGTTGGCAAAACAGGGCGCACCGTTGGCAAGATAGGGCGCAGCGTTGGCAAAATAGGGCGCAGCGTCTAGCACACCGTTGGCAAAACAGGGCGCACCGTTGGCAAAATAGGGCGCACCGTTGGCAAAATAGGGCGCAGCGTCTAGCACACCGTTGGCAAAACAGGGCGCACCGTTGGCAAAATAGGGCGCAGCGTTGGCAAAATACGTTGGCAAAACAGGCCGCAGCGTTGGCAAAATACGTTGGCAAAATACGTTGGCAAAACAGGACGCACCGTTGGCAAAATAGGCCGCAGCGTTGGCGAAATACGTTGGCAAAACAGGGCGCACCGTTGGCAAAATAGGGCGCAGCGTTGGCAAAATACGTTGGCAAAATACGTTGGCAAAACAGGGCGCACCGTTGGCAAAACAGGGCGCACCGTTGGCAAAATACGTTGGCAAAACAGGGCGCACCGTTGGCACAGCGTCTGTATTGCAAAGTGCACGATGGCTTGCATGCATTTTCAAATGCATTTGCACTTTGCATAGTGCATTGCATTGCATGCATTTCCAAGGCACCTTGCCAATGCATAGTGCACAATGGCTTGCATGCATTTTCAAATGCATTTCCACAATGCATAGTGCATATTGCATTGCATGCTTTGGCAAGACCTTTGCAAAGTGCACAATGCATGTTGCATCATATGCATTGGAAATGTCTTTGCACAATCCAAAGTGCGCCATATGCATTACATGCGAAATGCGCACTTTCTACCAATTAAAGACCGAGCACAATATAGACTTTCTACTCATTTCCTCCCATTTCACTTCCCAAATATTTTTACATGTTAATACATATTTATTACTGATTTTTCAGCATTTTTCCCGATTTTTTTGGCATTTTTCTGATTTTTCTGTGCATTTTTCAGCATTTTTTCTGGAAAAATCGAAATAAATATTTCCGGGATCCGAAAAATCACGAAATTCATTTTCATGGTAGAAATAATTATTATCTTTCAAACAAAACTGATTTCAAGCCAAAATGATACCTAAAACTCCAAAAAAGTCCATTATGACTCCTCGAGCACCTTGATGTCTACTGCTGTCACTTAGTTTTTTTTGCATAAGGTATTATAAGGGGGGAGGTGTTCCCAGGCAGCTAGTACCCCCCTGACCCCAGGCAGCCGTCCCTCCCCCGTGCAAGGCATCGTTAGCAAGGCCCCTACGAGTGACCCGAGGTGATCCTAAAGGAAGGAAAGATATGCTAACATGCCGAACACGAGGGGGGGGCGGTCTGGGGTCTACGTGAAGCCTGGAACAACGGGGCACGCCCGGAGCTACCGTCGACCCGACGCATTTACGGTAGCGCAGAAGGACGTGCCACGGGACCGCGGAGTTGGTGTCAAG
>JAENRU010000044.1:0-23078 GCA_016647705.1 Eucommia ulmoides | reverse complement strand
CCCAAGGGGTACCCACATTTTGTGGAGGGGAAAGGAGTTACATCCTTACCGGTTTACCACACGCGCGCGCGCCGCCACCGTCCGGCCGTGCCGAGTCGCGCGTGTGATGAGTGGCACTTATTTATTTTTTAGAAAAAATTTGTTTAAAAATATTTTTTTAAAAAAAAACAGTTTAAAAAAAACTGTCCGTTTGAAGAACAAAAAATTTGAACCGTTTAAAATAAAAAAAAAATAAAAACATTTTAGTTAATAAAAAACGTTTTAACGTTTTAAATTAAAACTGTTAAACGGTTAATAAGAATTAAATTATTTAAACGTTTTTTAATTATTAATTTCGGTTTCAAAAAAAAATTCAAACGGTTTGTTTTTTTTTTTTTTCCCTATAAATACAAGTTTTTTTCCCTCAATTTTTAGAAAAAATAGAACATGTTTCTGCTCCTGTTTCAGAACTGTTTCTGTTTCTGCTTTGTTTCTGTTTCTGTTTCTGTTCCGAAACAATTTCGTTTTCACTGTTTTGTTCTTCCGGAATTGTTCCGATCTGTTCCGGTACTGTTTCTTCAGTTCGATTTTGGTTTCCGAGCAGTTTGTTCGTTTTGCGAACAGTGTGTGGGGGTGTTTGGTTTTCGGGACTTCTACAGTGCAAAGAACGTCCTAGATAGAGAAGAATTCTGGGCTGTTTTATCCTGGGGACGACGGGGCTGATACACTGCTTGCACGTTCTTGGGCAGAGCCGCGAAACGTCTTAAAGAGAGCGATCTAGTCCGCGACTCATCCCAATAAATTTTGGTAAACTCGTTCTTTATTTATTTTCTGCAACAACAATTTTAAGACGTTCAATATCTGTTAAGATGTCTACTGATCACGATTTTAAACAAGTAACTGTTGATCTCAACAAACCATTTTGTTTCGAAGGGTTTCATTTTAAAAGATGGAGATAGAAAATGTTATTTTTTCTTACTATTGAAAAAGTAGCATATGTCTGTACAACCGAAAAACCACAATTACCTCAAGTTCCTACAAATGCTCAGATTCAAGAAGTTAAGTCTTGGGATGCTCTTTCGAAGAAATACGACACTGAGGAGGCTGGAAGTAAAAAATATGCTGTTAGTCGGTATCTGAAATACCAAATGACCGACGACAAATCAGTGGAGGTTCAGTCTCATGAACTTCAGAAAATCGCTCACGAAATAATTGCTGAAGGTATGTCCCTTGATGAACAATTTCAAGTTGCTGTTTTAATTGACAAATTACCCCCCTCTTGAAAAGATTTTAAGAATACTCTAAGGCATAAAACTAAAGAGTTTTCTTTAGAAAGTTTGATCACTCGTCTTCGGATTGAGGAGGAGGCCCGAAAATAAGATCAGAACGATGAAGTGCTTGTTGTTTCTAACAACGCTCACAAAATATCATCTTACGCTATTATAAAACCTAAAGGGAAAAATATGAAAAATTAAAATCAGAATCGCAACCACAATAACCAGAACAGAAATGTGCATCAAAATCAGAATAGAAACAAACTCCCTTTAAGAAATAATTCTGAACAGTTTACTTGTTATAACTGTGGGAAGGCGGGCCATTTGGCTCGGAACTGCCGGCAAAGACGTCGTCCTGTTCCACAGGCGAATCTTACCGAAGACCAACTTATAGCTATGATTTCTGAAATCAATATAGTTAGTGGATCCGAAGGGTTGTGGGTAGATATTGGTGTTTCATGCCATGTCTGCTATGATCGTACCATGTTCAAATCTTATTCTGAAAGTGAAGACAAGAAAGTGTTGCTGGGTGATTCCCACTCCACTATTGTTGTCGGTTCTGGTGAAGTGGAATTAAAGTTTAGCTTTGGAAAGACAGTCATCCTTAAAGATGTTCTGCATACTCCAGAGATGAGAAAGAATTTGGTTTCGGGCTATCTTCTAAATAAGGCGGGTTTCACTCAAACTATTGGAGCTGATTTGTACACCTTAACCAAAAATAATATTTTTGTTGGGAAAGGATATGCAACTGATGGAATGTTCAAACTGAATGTTGAAATTAATAAAATTTCTTCTTCTGCTTACATGTTGTGTTCTTTTAATATTTGGCATGCTAGACTTTGTCATGTTAACAAACGCATTATTAAAAACTTAAGCAACTTAGAACTAATTCCTAAATTGTCTTTGAATGATTTTGAAAAATGTGAATTTTGTAGTCAAGCTAAAATTACTAAAACCCCTCATAAATCAGTAATTAGATAATCGGAATCTCTTGACTTGATACATTCTGATATTTGTGAATTTGATGGAGTCTTGACTAGGAATGGTAAACGGTATTTTATTACATTCATAGATGATTGTTCTGATTTTACTTATGTTTATCTCATGAAAAATAAAAGTGAAGCTTTTGAAATGTTTAAGAATTTTGTAACTGAGATTGAAAATCAATGCAATAAGAAAATTTAGAGATTACGTAGTGATAGAGGAACAGAATATGATTCCGATATTTTTATTGATTTTTATAAATCTCATGGGATTATTCATGAAAAAACTGCACCGTATTCTCCTGAAATGAATGGTAAGGCTGAAAGGAAAAATAGAACTTTTGTTGAATCAGTAGTTGCTATTTTACTTAATTCCGGTGCAGCTTCTCACTGGTGGGGTGAAATTTTATTAACGGTTTGCTATGTACTTAATAGAGTTCCCAAATCGAAAAGTAAAATTTCACCTTATGAAGTTTTCAAAAATAAGAAACCAAATTTGTCTTATTTTAAAACTTGGGGTTGTTTGGCATATGTTCGAATTCCTGACCCCAAAAGAAGAAAACTTGCCAGTAGAGCTTATGAATGTGTTTTTATTGGTTATGCGGTAAATAGCAAAGCTTATAGATTTTATGATTTGAAAGATAAAGTTATCATTGAATCAAATGATGCTGATTTTTATGAATATAAATTTCCTTTCAAATTGAAGAATAGTGGGGGCTCGACTTCTAGTAATGAACCTATCATTAGGATTAATGAATCTAATAAGGAACTAGATATTGAACCTAGAAGGAGTAAACGACCTCGTATAGCTAAAGACTTTGGTTCAAATTTCTATACATATTCCTTAGAGGAGGATCCACTTACCCTCCAAGAGACATTATCCTCTATAGATGCCAGTTTATGGCAAGAGGCTATAGATGACGAGTTAGACTCTCTTGAGTCAAATAGAACTTGGCATTTGGTAGATTTATCTCCTGGTTGTAAAACAATAGGATGTAAATGGATTCTTAAGAAGAAATTGAATCCCGATAGAACCATTGATAAATATAAGGCTCGTCTTGTAGCCAAAGGGTTTAGACAAAGAGAGAATGTAGATTTCTTTGATACTTTCTCACCTGTCTCTAGAATTACATTTATTCGTGTACTTTTATCTCTTACTGCAATTCATGATCTTATTGTGCACCAAATGGATGTTAAAATTGCTTTTTTAAATGGTGAATTAGAAGAAAAGATTTATATGGACCAACCCGAAGGATTTGTTATTCCTGGTCAAGAAAACAAAGTATGCAAATTAAATAAATCTCTTTATGGTTTGAAACAAGCACCTAAGCAATGGCATGAGAAATTTGATAATCTAGTCATTTCACATGGTTTTAAAGTAAATGAAAGTGACAAATGCATTTACTATAAATCTGAAAATAATGTTTGCATTATTATATGTATTTATGTGGATGACTTGCTAATTTTTGGTTCCAATATTCATGTTGTGAATAATGTAAAATCCATGCTATGTGCTAATTTTGATATGAAAGATCTTGGTGAAGCAAATGTAATCCTTGGTATTAAAATAACTAGGCCTAAACATGGAATTTCTTTGGATCAATCTCATTATATAGAGAAGATTCTAAAGAAATAAAATTATTTTGATTGTAAACCAGCATGTACTCCTTATGACCCTAGTGTGAAGTTGTTCAAGAACACCGGTGACGGTGTTAGACAAACTGAGTATGCGAGCATCATAGGCAGTTTCCGATATGCCACTGACTGCACTAGGCCCGACATAGCGTATGCTGTAGGATTACTATGCAGGTTTACAAGTAGACCTAGTATTGAGCATTGGCATGCTATTGATAGGATTATGAGATATCTAAAGAGAACTATAAACGTTGGATTACATTATCAGAAGTTTCCCACTGTTCTGGAAGGATATAGCGATGCTGATTGGAACACTCTTTCAGATGACTCCAAGGTAACTAGCGGTTATATATTTAGTATAGATGGTGAAGCTGTTTCTTGGAAATCTAAGAAACAGACTATTTTGGCTCAATCTACTATGGAGTCTGAGATGATTGCACTAGCTTCGGCTAGCGAGGAAGCAGAGTGGTTAAGGAGCTTGCTTTCTGATACCCCTTTATGGGAGAGACCGATTCCAGCTGTCTTGATCCATTGTGATAGTACCGCGGCTATTGCAAAGATTCAGAACCGTTATTATAACGGAAAAAAGCGACAAATACGTCGCAAACACAGCAATATTAGGGAGTATATCTCTACAGGGGCTGTGAGAGTGGATCATGTACGGTCTGATGATAACTTAGCCGATCCTTTAACGAAAGGATTAACTCGAGAAAAGGTTTACAAAACCTCAAAAGGAATGGGACTCAAGCCCATAGATTGACAAGTCACTTGTGAGGGAAACCCAACCTATAGACTGGAGATCCCAAAAAATAGGTTTAATGGGTAATAACAACTCATGAAATGATATGAGAAAAATCATGCTATAAATTTGAGTTCTATTTCATAAATGTGCTGTTTGAAGCATGATATCTTGAAGCGATAGAAGGTTGAATTTTTATTAACTCTTAATGAGATCTATACTCTATTTTGGAGTGGATTACTTAGCTACAAGAGTACTCTTGATAGATTCACCTATGTGAATGTGGAAGTGTGGCCGCTTCCTATGGAATTTTAGGCAAAATTCTTTAGAGCATTTACTATACTGGGATACACGTGCATGGCCGTAAAGCACGGGCTTTTGGACTACACCCTAATAGGGTTGTGTGTGTGATGTTGTTAGAGATAGAGTTCAAAACTACGAGTTACTCTAGTATAATCTAAAGCATCTTCACCATGTAAAGGTTCAAGTCGATAGACACCTTTTCTTATGCACAATCTTATATTGAATTATACTGCTCGATGAAAAAATTGTTTTTAAAAATTCAAGTGGGGGATTGTTGAAACAAATGAATTTTAATTTAATTTTTAGAATAAAAAAGTGCCAAATGTGTCAAATTGATTTTTTTTCCCTCAAATCCTTTTGTCTCACATTGGTTGGGAGAGGTGGAATTAAAGTGGATATCTAGGGGTATGTGAGACACTTGGGGTGTGCCCCAAGGGGTATCCACATTTTGTGGAGGGGAAAGGAGTTACATCCCTACCGGTTTACCACACACGCACGCGCGCCGCCGTCCGTCCGGCCGGGCCGTGCCGAGTCAAGTAGCGCGTGTGATGAGATGGCACTTATTTATTTTTTAGAAAAAATTTGTTTAAATTTTTTTTTTTTTTAAAAACAGTTTAATTAAAAAAAAAATAAAAAAACTGTCCGTTTGAAGAACAAAAAATTTGAACCGTTTAAAATAAAAAAAAAACGTTTTAGTTAATAAAAAACGTTTTAATGTTTAAAATTAAAACTGTTAAACGTTTAAATAAGAATTAAATTATTTAAACGTTTTTTAATTATTAATTTCGGTTTTAAAAAAATTCAAACGGTTTGGTTTTTTTTTTCCCTATAAATACAAGTTTTTTTTCCTTAATTTTCAGAAAAAAATAGAACACTGTTTCTGCTCCTGTTTCAGATTTGTTTCTGTTTCTGCTTTGTTTCTATTTCTGTTTCTGTTCCGAAACAGTTTCGTTTTCACTGTTTTGTTCTTCCGGAATTGTTCCGATCTGTTCCGGTACTGTTTCTTCAATTCGATTTTGGTTTTCGAGCAGTTTGTTCATTTTGCGAACAGTGTGTGGGGGTGTTTGGTTTTCGGGACTTCTACAGTGCAAAGAATGTCCTAGACAGAGAAGAATTCTGGGCTGTTTTATCCTGGGGACGACGGGGCTGATACACTGCTTGCACGTTCTTAGGCAGAGCCGCGAAACGTCTTAAAGAGAGTAACCTAGTCCGCGACTCATCCCAAGAAATTTTGGTAAACTCGTTCTTTATTTATTTTCTGCAACAACAGCACATGTAACTGCATTACATGTATCTATATAATATTAGTTACATTTACTGGCGTAATATTAGTTACACATAATTTTGTGATTATAAATTGCATGTACTTATATAATATTTGTTATATCCAACAAATATTTTTTATACAAGTTAGATAGATGTAATTGAGAGAGTATAGGCACGTGTATTGGACCTTTCGGGGTTTTTTTTTTTTTTAATGTGTGGGACTAAAACACAAATTGTAATTAGGTAGATTTTTAAAAGGGACAATGGGTGGGAGGTCCTATATTTAAACTCTAATTGGTCAAAAGTCCTAGAAGAAATAAAAACTTTTGATTTAGTCCCATATATTTTAAAAATGATGAAATCTTGCACACGTGATAATCACGCGCTAATTACATGTAACTATTTTGTGTATAATATTATTATATTAGTTACAGGTAACTACTTTTTTTCTTTTTTTTCTTTTTTTTTTCTGTTTTTTTTTACATATAACAACTTTGTGTGTAAAAAATTTATTATATGTCACAAAATTACACAAAATACATATAATTAGTTATAAGTTAATAATTATATATAATTTTTTAGTTAATATCTCTGATATGTAAATAAAAATTTTGATATTTTTCAGTTACATGTTCCAATAATATATAACTTTTTAGTTATATGTCTCTGATATGTAATTAAAAAATTTAATTTTACAATAGATTCATCACATAATACAAACTAAAATGGAAACAAATTTTTTTAAAAAAAAAAATCATCGAAAACTTGAACAGAAATGCGAAAATCATAGACTCAACAAAAGAACACAACCTATAAAAAAAAAAAAAAAAAAAATTAGTATTATTTGATTAGCTAAATATCATTTCTACATAGTCGCTAAAAACGGGTTGCTCGGGTTCATGCCATTCTAGTGTCTTATCATTTTCTGATTTGTCTTACAGAAATTCAAACAGGATCCACGACATGCATACTCAAATCATTGATATTAAGCACTCTCATATATAAATTTACGATACAATTTCTATTAAGCATCTGTTTATTACAACTCTTTTAAGAAAAATTATAGTACATTTATACTATTTAGCGGACAAAAAATCAGTGTACAATGTATAGAATCCTACAAATAACTTATAACTCGAGCCAATTTATAGTTCATAACCTTCAGCCCAAACCTATTACCTCAAGAGCCACTGGAACTGCACAATCTGTTGGAACATATGAATTTTTTAATTGTTTTTGTTAATAAAAGATAAGTGTCAAAAAGTCTTCCCTCTTTTCCTTTATCCCACATTGGTTGGAAGAAAAGGTCTAGAAGAGTATAATAGTGGATAGGTGGGATACTTGGGGTCTGCCCCATGGCGTACTCACATTTTGTGGAGAGGAGTGGAGTTACATCCCTATTGGTTTACCACACGTGCGCGCCGCCGTCATCCGGCCGGGCCAAGCTGAGCGCGCATGAACTTATATATATTTTGGACAAAATTTATTTAATAAACTATTAATTTTATGATTAAATAATTTTTTGAACGTTTCCAAACGTTACATAAATATTTGAACATTTTTGAAGTTATTAAATATTCTGGAGTTAAAAAGTTTCAAACGTTTTTCTGATTTAGTGGCCTATACATCCTTATTGGTTTACCACACGTGCGCGCCACCGCCGTTCGGCTGAGCCGAGCCTAGCGCGCGTGAACTTATATATATTTTGGACAAAATTTATTTAATAAACTATTAATTTTATGATTAAATAATTTTTTGAACATTTCCATACGTTACATAAATATTTGAACGTTTTTAAAGTTATTAAATATTCTGGAGTTAAAGAGTTTCAAACGTTTTTTTGATTCAGTGGCCTATACATCCTTATTGGTTTACCACACGTGCGCGCCGCCGCCGTCCGGCCGGGTTGGGCCGGGCTGAGCTGAGCCAAGCCGAGCGCACGTGAACTTATATATATTTGGACAAAATTTATTTCATAAACTACTAATTTTATGATTAAATAATTTTTTGAACGTTTCCAAACGTTACATAAATATTTGAACCTTTTTAAAGTTATTAAATATTCTGGAGTTAAAGAGTTTCAAACGTTTTTTTGATTCAGTGGCCTATAAATACAAATGTTTTCTTCAGTTTTCAGTGTGACAGAAAAACAGAAACTGTTCTTCATCAGCTTTTTCCGATTTGTACAAATTTTTTTTATTTCGGCTTTCAAGTTGTATTCTGAGCAGTTTGTTCGTTTATTCGAACTATGTGGAGGTGTTTAGTGTTCAAGTCTTCTGCCATGCAAAGAAGGTCCTAGACAGAGGTGATTCTGAACTATTTTATCCTGATGACGACGGGACTGAAATACTGCTTGCACGATTCTTAGACAGAGCTGCGAAACGTCTTAAAGAGAACGACCTAGTCCGCGACTCAACCCAAGAAAATCGGTAACTTATCGGTAACTTTGTTCTTTATTTTAATTGTGCAACAACAATTTTATGACATTTATATCTTCTGCCATTTATCTCCTGCCATGTTCTGCTACTGCTAATCTGAACTCAATTTTTCTTTATTTGAAATTTTGTATTGCTTATCTATTTTGAGTTACGTTTGGGAAAAAAAATTAGATCACGCGTTTTAATTCTCAAACATATACATGTGGGTTATTGTATCTATTTAAATCTAAGTCAGTCAGTTGTTTCTGTTTGCATGAACGTTCTATATATCAAATTCTAATATTTGATTAAAGCCTTAAATTGAGAAGCTTACATGATTGTGCTGTTACAATTTGTTTACAGCCATGAATTTCTTTTTGAGCTTTTCACGCTTTGAACCCCTGATGTTTTACCTAAATCCTACATGGTCCCTTTGATTTCAATTATTATTTTATGTTTATACTTTGAAATTAAAATTGGTTTAAATAGCATGTGGGTTATTCAAGTGGTCAGGCGATGTAGTGTTTTTAGGAATCATGTGGATTATTCAAAAATAGAATCCTGTGGGTTGTTTTTTGGAGCTTTTTTACACTTGGCATCCCTGATTTTTAAAAAGTGGGTTGTGGAAACTTGAAAGAAGTTCACAGGCCTTACCTTCTGTGATGCAGTGCTTATAGTATATCATGTGAATTGTTTTAGAGCTTATTACACTAAACAACCCTGATTTTTTACCTAAATATCAAAATGGTCCCTAAGGTTTCAATTTGGACACATAACACCCTAAAGTTTGCAATTGTTTAAATTATGAAAATTGTTCATGAAATTATTTCTAGAAGTATGTCTCTTGATGAACAGTTTCATGATTACTATTTTCATTGACAAATTGCCCCTTAGTTGAAAAGATTTTAAGAGTACTATTAGTCCCAAATAAAAGAATTTTCTTTAGAAAGTTTGATTACTAGTCTTCGTATTGAGGGGCAATCCACAAACAAAATCAATAAAATGAAGTGCTCGTTGTTTCCAACAACACTCACAAGAGAACCACCTCCACTGTTATGAAACCCAAAGGAAAAAAAAAAAACAAAAAAACTCCTTCAAGAAATGTTTTCTGTACAGTTTACTAATTATAACTATGGAAAGGCAGGCTATATGGCTCTGAACTGCCGGTTTAGAATTCGTCCTGCTCCGCAAGTGAATCTAATCGAAGACCAACTTGTGGCTATGATTTTTAAAATCAGTATAGTTGGTAGATCCGAATGGTGGAAGGTAGACACTGGTGTTTCTCACCATGTTTACTATGATTGTGTTATGTTCAGATCTTATTCTGAAACTAAGTACAAGAAAATGTTGTTGGTTGATTTTCACTCCACCACAGTTGCTGGTTCTGGTGAGGTGGATTTGTAGTTTACCTCTAATAGTGGATAAGTCGGATACTTGAGCTGTGCCCCAAGGGGTACCCACATTTTATGGAGGAGAGAGGAGTTACATCCCTATTGGTTTACCACACGCGCGCGCCGCCACCGTCGTCCGTTCGGCCGAGCCGAGCGCGCATGAAGTGAGGTGAGGTGACACTTATATATATTTTGGACAAAATTTATTTAATAAACTATTAATTTTATGATTAAATAATTTTTTGAACGTTTCCAAACGTTACATAAATATTTGAATGTTTTTAAAGTTATTAAATATTCTGAAGTTAAAGAGTTTCAAATGTTTTTTTGATTCAGTGGCCTATAAATACAAATATTTTCTTCAGTTTTCAATGTGACAGAAAAACAGAAACTATTCTTTATCAGTTTTTTCCGATTTGTACGAATTTTTTTATTTCGGTTTTCAAGTTGTATTCCGAGTAGTTTGTTCGTTTATTCAAACTATGTGGGAGTGTTTAGTATTCAGGTCTTCTGTCATGCAAAGAAGGTTCTAGACAGAGGTGATTCTGGGTTGTTTTATCCTGAGGACGACGGGGCTGATATACTGCTTGCATGATTCTTGGGCAGAGCCGCGAAACGTCTTAAAGAGAGCGACCTAGTCCGCGACTCATCCCAAGAAAATTCAGTAACTTTGTTCTTTATTTTAATTGTGCAACAACACAATCAAAAGAAAATATCAGTCACAAACCAACCAATGAAATGCCTCGGCTTAGAGGGTAGTTATCAGTGATAGTTGGGGTCCAATTAAATGTGATGAGAATATGATTTGATGGTAACACCATGTCATCTTAAAGTTACAACTATCCAGCTTCCACTAGTGAAACGGTAACGACAATTACTGAACAAATTTTAGGCACTCCGGTGGTTACATTTGGAGTTGCCATGACACCCCTTCACAGTTGAAAAGGCAGGTTGTTTGGCGAAGACAGGACCACAATTTCATTAGTAAGCATAGAGACTACTTCTACCATTGTTGGTCTATCGGCTGTTATTTCTTGCACACAAAGAAGTGCTACGATAACACACCTCAAACCCATATTTTTCGACGATTCATCATATAATTTCAGGCCCATCAAGTTTGATGCTTTGTTGCTCATCCACAAGTCTCAAGCTTGAGGGAGAAAAACAAAATCTTGAACTCAAAACATAATCCCAACATATAGTAAGAGCAATCCTATAAAAAGTAAAAGTAAATAAAGGGGGGTTGATTATAATCACTCACATATCCAATTAGATTAAGAGAATCGGAATTATAGAACCCGATATTCTTCTTTCCACTCAAGATCTCTAGTAACAAGACGTCAAAGCTAAAAACGTCTGATTTTACAGAGAAAAGACCTTCCAGAGCATATTCAGGAGGCATATATCCACTACAATTTGCAATACTTTAACTAAAGTACAAACAAAAAAAGAGAAATAAAAATAAAAGAAACTGTACAAAAAAGTGTTTGATATAACTTAATAGGTTCCAACAATTCGATTTGTGTTTGCCTGTAGCTCGTTGCCTCCAAACATCCTTGCCAATGCAAAATCTGACATTTTAGGATTCTTGTCTGCGTCCAACAAAATGTTGCTAGCCTTCAAGTCCCAGTGTATAATTCTTAACCTAGACTATTGATGAAGATAAAGAAGTCCTTGAGCAATCCATTGAATGATTTGAACCCGAGCCTTCCAATTCAAGAGACCACGTTTAACTGGATCTGTATCCAAAATTTAACATCAAATGATTGACATTTATAAGCAAAACAAATCTAGAAACAAAGAACAGAAAAAGGGTGATCACAATAAATCATTCACTAACCAAAAAGAAAGGATTCCAAGCTTTTATTGGGCATGTACTCGTAAATCAATATCTTCTCTTCACTTTTCAAGCAACAACCCAAGAGTTTAACAAGATTTCAGTGTTAGAGTTTTGCTATAAGTAATGCTTCATTTTTTTAACTCCCCTAGCCCTTGCGTTGTTCGTTTGGAGAGTCTTTTAACTGCAATTTTCTGACTTCTTAGTAATGTTCCCTATGATACAAATCAACACTGAGTATGAATACTTCAAAAATATTTAAAAATAAAAATCAAGTTTGGAAATAGGGGAAATTTTTTAATGGTCCTAGAGAGAAAATAATCTCCCTATTTTGTCCACTACATTTTTATATTATAAGAGATTGATGGAGTAAGAACTCAAAAAATGTATTATTTCAAATCCATCCACGTGAAGCCTCAAGGAATTATTATTACTTTATTTTCCTGAAACTAATAAGATTAAAGAAAAGTAAAAAAACCACTTATATTAACTACTAAACTGACCCAAAACCACTTTCCCCAAGCATGTTGGTCGCAGAGAAGTTATCAGTAGCAAAAGACACACTAGCAAAGTTGAATAATGGCAATGCAGGATCATTGCTTTCACCAAACCCCACTTCCTTTTCACAACGCTAACGCCCCAGATTAAACAGTAAAATATCCTGGCCTCATCCAATCTTTCTTGTCCCATATGAAAATAATGTAACATTTAAATGCATATTTAATCATTTTCACACAAAAATTCGTCTGGAACTCACTGAACCTTTTCTCTTGAACTTGTGCATCCAATGACATGTAATGTAGCTGATGAAGCCAAGCAGTGCCAAAGCAGCAACCAGTGGAATGATTAATAACAACGACCTCCTTTTTCCTAATTAAATGAGAAAATTATTGATTTGGTTAGTTTCAGTACAAAAACCTAAGTCTGGTAATTCTCAGGCTACAAGTTTTAGATTGATGGTTCCCTTATTGCTAGAATCATCTTGCTAAAGACTGAATAAATCTCAATTCCACACTTAGCATCCACGGATGCCATTATAGGAAAACGCAGTACATAGTATTTACTCAAGCACGCTTGAGTTGCACTCCTAGAAATTGGAAACTACAAAAATACAACCAGTTACAGGGAATTTCGAAACACGCACCTTGAAAAATTTATCAGCAACCCATTAACTCCAATAGCATTTTTGCACTGCAACTATACTTTCCTCGAACACCCACCAATCTTGTCTCCACGCAACCAATCTTGAGTAGAACTGGGTTAAAAACCTCGCAAGCATTGACAAGAGTAAATAAAATTGTTGTCACAGAGGCCAAAAGTGCCACAAATGGCATATTCGTCGCATTGGGCTCTTGGTTGAGCCCAAAATGAATTCCATTGTTTGGAACTATCAAGCCAAGAGAGTTTCTTGACTTGGACAGAGATATCAATTATAAAATGGGCAATTATTGAAGGGTCATTAAGAGAGTAAGTGAAATACATTTCATCCTCATTACTTACATAGCTATAGTTGATGATATAATTTTGTCTTATTTCAGGGACTAAGTTGAAGATCTTTGAGACCCTTTCATGAGAAGGACTTGATCAACATCCATTCTTAGGGAGAATTCACCAGTCCCAAGGTCTTCCAAATTTCTCCATGAGACCAATGACCAAAACCTCCTTCCCATGTTGTAAATCCCTTGCTTCATTCCAGAAAGATGAACATGAGTGGGAAAATCGAAGCTCTGCCACAAGACATCAGAGTTTTGATCTCTCAATATGAGATTTTCAGAATCCAATAGAATGGCGCTCGTATTCACCTTTGACGTTGTATTCGTTATCGTGAAAGTGACTTGCGCCTAGTTGGATATCACGAGGTTTCCATCAGAGTATATTGTGAGAACTCTGAAGGTGATGGTGATGGGAAAATCTCTGTTCACAACCCACACAATTGTTCTTTTTGCAATATTTCTATACCAAATTCCAACGTAATAATTGCTAGAGTTACCTGTATTGAAGAAACCTAATTCGAAAATCCCCCCAGCAGAGACGATGGTATCGGACACTGAAACTCGCTAACCTTGCCTGATCACATCCGTTGCCTCCACACTCGATTGCAAACTGAAGCACCAATAATTTGGGAAAATAAGGTTCTTTCATGGGGAAGACGGCGACGAATTCAGTAAGTGACCTGGTAGTAGGTCTATACGATCGAAGTCCGAATTAGAATCATGATTCAAACCAGATAAGAAGCCATGTAGGCCCATTTGTTTCAATCAGGCACAATTTTCTTCGACGTTGCCTCTAAGACTTTGGGTTTTTTGGTTTTCCACCACCTTTCCTCATGGCAATTTACCCGCGAAGTTTTCTTCCCAATTCCATGATCTACATCTTATCGAGGAGGGCGTATTTCAGGGTTTATCAGGTTGGGTTTGTGTGTGAGTAAATTTGTATTTGGGGTAAAGGATTTGGGAGAAAGATTTGATTTTTTAAAAGGATTTCAAATTTTTTTTTGACAAATCCCTTGTTTGGATATTTTGTTACAAATAATTTGTAAAATCTCTTGGATCTAAAAAATAGAGTAAAAGGAGGATTTCTAAATCTTTTTGTTTTAGGTATAATTTACAAATCTATCCAATGAATGATTTATAGTTCATTTCTTCTACTTTCTAGATTTGACCATCGCCATCAGTCGTTCTTACTGCTAATAAGGGTTCTAATCTTACCTCCATTGTTGTTTTCAACTATATTGGGAACATGATTTCGATCTTCAAACGTTTTTTCTCCAATTCCGGTACAAACTTTTCCTTTACCCATTTATTTATTACGGGTAAATCTTCTTGATTTTTTTATTGTACATGTTGTAATCATATGACTTCTGATTCTAACATCTTCTCATCCAAACTATCCATTATGAATACTCCTACCATTCATTCTGGTTGATAACTCATAGGCGTGCAAGTCATACCAGTTATATTTCTACTTTACATCTTTTTAATTTTTGACAAAAATAAAATAAGATTAAACACAAAATATAAGATAAAATTTATCATAACAAAAATACAAATTCAATTTCTCTCGCATCTTTTATAAATTTAAGATTAAAACAAAAATGTGTCGATCATCAAATACATTAAAATTATATTAAAAACAAATTCAAGCAAAATTGAATTTTCACAAAATTATATATCTTCTTAGATTGTTGGAAAAATTCTACATAATTTTATAAAATCAAAATAAATAAATATCACATGCAATTTAAATCTCTTTAAATAACTAAGAACATCAACAATTAAATAAATAAAATAAAGAATAGAATAGAAATAAAATACATATATGTTGGATCGAAGCGTATGACAACTCCTAAGAAGAGATATATCCTCTCTATGCACAGGGTTGAATGACCATCTCTTCCCAAGATATAGCGATCCAGAAAGTCCAGATGCAAGCAGGATATCTCTATATTGAATCGATCGCGAACCTTACTGCCTGTATAAAATTGAGTATATAATATAGTTGAAATATCACAAACTATCACTTCTCTATTTTTCTATATCTCATTGAATCACACTCACTGTTTTATCTATCATACTTTTTTCTATATTTCTCTTTATCTCCATATCTCTATATATATTTTTATATATTCTTTCATATTCACTCACACCTATATATACTGTATGAATTATATAACTATTATTATAATATTAAATACTCATCATATTATATTTAATAAAAACACTAATTATACACATAAATATTATATTATAATATCCACATATAACATATATATTTTATACACATAAATATTATATTATAATAGTCACATTGTAACAAATATATCTATAGTGGAATTCAAAAAATCACTATAATAAATTTTATAATTTAATCACAATAATAATATGTAATTAGAACACATAATTATAATCATTATAAATTTATATTAATAATAATTTTATTAAATAAATTAATATAATTTATATGAGATATAAGAAATAAAATATTTAATTTTAAATTATTTTCCTTAACATTAATGACTCAATAGCCAAGGAATTTTGCACGCCCAAGATCCTAGAGACACCCATTACTGAAATTGAGAATCTGATTGTTGAAGAAATGGATCAAATGACATCTAACTCTATCCCATCCAGCTAGTCCAATTTGTTCCTCATGTTCGTGTTTTCTATTTTTTTCCCAAACTACCCAGAAATATATATATATATATATATGATCAAATTCATAAATTGTTTGAAGTTATTACATGAAAAAATCCAAGATTTCTATCAATTATCATCAATAAGAAAACATGAAGAAGAAAAAAAATATTCATTTCAAAATCATGCGAAGGCCTCAATATGGTTTCTTGAGCATATCATCATATGAGAATAACAAAAAAAATGTTCCCTTGTTCATATACATACATATATATATATATGAACAAGGGAACATTATTTTGTTATACATATTGCTAATTTGGAGCAAAAACAGAAATTTATGATCAAATAGTTTCCCAGAAATTTGTTCTTAAAGATATTTTTGTTTGTGTTCCTAGTTGTTAGAGAACAAAAACAAAATAAATATTTTGTTTTCATTCCCAGAGAAATTGAAAAACAAAAGCTGAAAAATTTAGGAACAAAAACACTAAACAAACAGCATATTAATAACTTCACATATATGATCCGATAACTCATTAAACATATATATGATCAAATGCTTAAAAAATGTTCCCTCGTTCATAAAAATATTTTCAACAATATAAGGTTATAAAGTAGAATATATGTATATACACACACACACATATTGTTTCAATTTTAGGATTACACATGTAGGAGAAGGGCTGCCGGAAGATTTGTTGAACCAAATAATGCACGGAAGCAATTCCGAGACAACAGAGGAGAGGATAAGCCAACTCATCAACAGCAAGCTGTTGAAGCTCATGAATGGCGACGTCAAGTATATCAGGCAACCTAACAGCTTGGTTTTCACCATCTCTGTCCAACTTGCTATCCTCAGTAAGCCCACATCCAGAATATAATAATTCTTTACAAGAAATATTGTACTGATGTCTATTTCTGGTCACGTTTAGATTGGTTTTCAAGTTGTAAATACACTAATTTTATGAAAAATTCAAAATCATGAAATTTTGATATACTTAGTTCCCCAAAACTTACGATTTTGCCACTTTTATGAAAAATTCAAACTCGCGAAATTTTGAAAAAGTATAGCTCACTAAAGAAGCCCGATTTTGCCTTTTTATGAAAAACTCAAAATTATAAAATTTTAAAAGGCTTATCAAACATATATGATTTCATTAATTTTATGAAAAATTCGAACACATGAAATTTTGAAAGACTATATCTCATCGAAAAAGCCCAATTTTGTTATTTTTAATAATAATAATAATAAAAAAAAAAAACTCAAAATTGTAAAATTTTGAAAAGTTATTCAACTCATCGAAAATATATGATTTCGCCGATTTTATAAAAAAAAAAAAAATCAAAATAGTGAAATTTTGAAAGGCACTCATTGAAAGAAATCCGATTTTGCATTAAAAAAAAAATTCAAATCGTGAAATTTTGAAATTGTATATTTCAACGAAAATTTATAATTTTGCCACTTTTATGAAGAATTTAAATTCGTGAAATTTTGAAAGGTTATAGCTCATCGAAAAAAAAAATAATTGATTTTGTCACTTTCATAAAAAAAACCTCAAAATCATGTAATATTTGGTGGTTAAGCTAGCCAAAAATACTTGATATAGATAAGAGAATAGTAGAATGGTGTTATATTTCTCATTGAGTATTTGGGGTATTTATAGTACATGAGTAAAATAGAAAAAAGAAAATACCAAAGTAAATAAATAAAATTAAATGATAATGAATATTGAAAATACTGTCCAAATATAGACAGCTGACTTTTATTCTCCTATACTTGATTCGCTAATATTTTGAAAAATTCAATATAATGACATTTGAAAAGACTATAGCTATGATATGTTGCTAGTTGCGTTCAAAACTTCCGGAAAAACACTTAATAACAATTAGTTATTTCCATAGGCATATGTTTTTTTTTTTCTTCTGAGTTAATTATGAAAAACTTAAAATCCTCAAACCTTTCAAGGTTAATTGCCTTTTACTCCTTTGTACTTTGATCTTGTATCATTTTGTCCCCTATAATTTACAAATTTACACTTAACCCCTTCTACTTATAATAAATTGAAAAATTAACCTTTTTTTTTTGTTTGTTTAACTTATCCAAATATACTAAAAAAATGGGTGAAACTAATTTTTTTCATTTAAACATCAGGTGAAATGGACAAAATTATAATTATTTTATTTTCTTTATTAAGAAAAGAGAAGAAAATTACAAGTAGGCAGAGAAACACAACTAGAGAGGAAAAAAATGTATTATCTTTAAATATTAAATTTAACAAAAAAAAAAAAAATCCCTTTATTTAAGAGTAGAAGGGGGTGACGTATAGATTTTAAAAGTAAAGGGGTTAAATTGAAATAAGACCAAAGTATCATAGGGTTAAAAGCATTTAACCCCAAAAAGTAAGAAAAAAAGGAATATAAAAGAAAATTTTATTTCAGTATTTCATTATTGGATTTTTTAGGTTAACACCTTTTTTGCCAAACATAATAAATGAGCCCTAAGGAACAAAGCTCATACTAGCTAAAATCCATTGATCTATTTAAATTTTAAGAAAACAAGAACAAAGCCTATACTAACTAAAACCTATTAAGTTATTTAAATTTTAAGAAAATACCATGAAGTGACTTTCACAAAATTTGTTATGCAGCAACTTTCATCAAATACATATTCTTTCACTACATCAGCAACAACACAATAAATGAGAGAATATAAATATTATTGCCCAACAATAATGTTAATAGCAACATATTGAATGTAAAGAGGCAAATATTGTTGTACAACAATAATGTCAACGACAACATAATGAATGAGAGATGTAAATATTACTGTACAGCAAACAATTACCATATGTCAATTGAATTTTTCTCTAAACTTAAATGACTACATGAATATAAGAATGAATTAGTAATAGGTCTTAGAGTCCATTATAAAATACCCTTCATTATTTTATAGGATGACTTGTCCAATATACATTTAAATTTAAAGAGAATAGTTTTAGGCCCGCGCTAAGCGCGAGTTTTGAAATAATTTTCACGTGAATTTTATTTGATAAATATAATTTTATATTTGTTGTTTTCGAGAAATTGTTTTTGTATTAGGTAGTGGGATTTCTATTGGTTTTTTTTTTTTTTTGGGTGAATTATGTATTATTTTGGAGTGTTTAAAATATTTATTTTCTATTTGTAATATTTGTTTTCAATTATTATTATGAAAATTTTACCTTTAGGGGTTAAATTAAAATTATTGTTTGATATTTGATGGAATGAATTTTAGTTCAATATTTGATGGAATGATAAAATTTCAGTTCAACATAATTTTAATTTTAAAAAAATTTACATATTCAAATTAATTTTTATATTTGTAGTATAGTTAGAAAAATAACACTTTTTAGTAAAATTATATTTAATTATTTTATTCATTTTTTCTTATTTTTAATTGATATTATCATAAAGCATTAGAAAAATATATTATATATGATGTAGTGTTAAATAGTGATTAGGTATCGAAGTTTATTTAATACTACAATTTTGGTTGAATATAATTCGGATTTTAATGATGTAAGTATTAACAAATTAAGTTTTTTTGTTATGGTTTGAAAATCTAACCACAGGGAGTCAGTGACGATTTTCAAACACAGGAGATAAAGTACAAATTGGTCAACTACAAGTGGATAAAGTGTTATTAACCCTATTTTTAATGCAAAACTACAAATATGTTGTAATCATCAAAATTGCATTCTAATGGGTTCACCGTCCACATATTGTAAAATATTTTAAAAAAAAATTAATTGAGACTAAATAATTTAAAAAGTCTTTAAAAATGGTCTTGGTAATCATGAAACAAAATTGGGGTGAAAGTGCATTTTTTTTAATATGTTTAAAATTCATGTAAGATGTGTATCTTCTAATCTATTCCAGTCGAAAACCACCTCTTGCAGTGATTTTGAGGATATTGGACATCTTTATAATGATGTTTAAATTGGTGTTCATACGATTCAGGTCATAATTAATTAGCAAAAAGTTGTCAAAAATCAATAGATTATTGTTCCACACTCCACTTAACTTTTATAATTTCACTCAAAGTTAACAATTCCATTAAAATTTTATAATTCTGACTAATAATTTTACTAAATATAAAAATAAATAATAATTTTAATAAAATTAGAAAAGAGAAGGAAAAAATAATTTTTTAGTTACTGACAAATAGCTCGGATACGCAATTGTTCCCTGGTATTTGGAAAGTCGACACATTGGATCTTTCATATTTCATTTTTTTTTTCAAATTGACCCTTCCGTTAGGTCAACATGAAACTAGGGGTATTTTAATTATTTCATATTAACAAATAACGATAATTTTTTTCATTTTACTCTAACAAATTTAATAGGATATATTTGTAAATTATTCTGAAGTAACCAATATATTTAAGGAAAAATCGGTGAACACTCCCATTTTTAAGTCTAATTGGTGAAAAATCTTTGTGTTATTATGTTTTGATTTAATTCTTTAATTTATATTTCACTTGTGTTTTAGTCCCGCATTGTAGGAATTGTAGAAATATTGTAGGAATTGTAGGAGCCCTTAATGAGTATATTGGATTTTATAGTGAATTCTATTACATGTACTATGTTAGTTACAATTTCATAATGTTATTTTTCACACATATTTAGGTATTTTTATTACATGTATTTTTATTATATGTTACAATTACATATATATGTGAATATTTGTGATGTAACTGAATAAAATATCAATTTTTTAGTTACATATCAAAGACATGTAACTAAAAAGTACATATATTAGAATATGTAACTGAAAAAATCAATCTTTTTAGTTACATATTAGAGATATATAACTAAAAAGTTACACATATCGGCACATCTAATGAAAAATATCAAACTTTTTAATTACATATCAAAAATTAACTAAAACGTAT
The DNA here is from genome assembly GCA_016647705.1 of Eucommia ulmoides. NCBI lineage: Eukaryota > Viridiplantae > Streptophyta > Magnoliopsida > Garryales > Eucommiaceae > Eucommia > Eucommia ulmoides. The sequence continues at coordinate 2,187 of JAENRU010000044.1, read as the reverse complement.
ATAAAGACCTTTACTAAATTATAATATTATGACATCGAACAAATTTTTTATACAACAAATTGTTACATGTAAAAAAAAAAAAAAAAAAAATTATTTGTAACTAATACAGTAATATTCACACAAAATAGTTACGTGTAATTGGCACGTGACTATCATATGTTGTAAGGCTTCCAACTTTTTGAAAAAAATGAGACTAAATCAAAAATTTAACGTCTCTAAGATTTTTGATCAATTAAAGCTTAAATAAGAAGTCCGACCTATTATCTCTATATTTAATTCCTATCTCTCTGTGTAAACTCTCGCTTGAGATTCTCCTCTCTTAAAACCCGCCGCCTCACCTGCCGGTTTCGAGCTCACATCCCTCATCCTCCACACCGCTCGATCTCTCCATCGCTGTCTCGTTAGTTGCTCGGCGGTGGATGGAAGGCGGTTTTCGGCTGTGGCTGGTTGGATTTGGCGATGAAGACCGAGATGGCCAGATCTGAACCATCGAAGGTCGCGGCGATGTCGACGAAGGAAGGCGAAGGCCGGAGGTGCCGACAGTGGATAGATCTGGATTAGGCGAGCTCTGTCTCTTCCGATCTCAAATCCACCACCCTCCGGCTCCGGTCTCCGCCTCTCGCCTTCCTCGATCCACCCCCAAAGCTCCTTCTCTAAGCTCCTCTCGCGATTTCTCTGTGAAATCCACACGATCGACGATGGCTATGGGCCTGGACGACGCCCGCGGTCGTCAATTCTACAATCTGCCGTCGCTTCCTACGCTATGTATGGAAACGGCGATTTTCTTCTCAGAGATTTTGGTTCAAGCAGTGGTATTTTTGCCTTTGCCTTTTTTATTCTTCTTTCCAGGTTCTCGGGGATTCAGTTGCATCTGAATGTTTGGGATCTGGTGGTCTGCTCAGTACGCATATAGGTCCCTTGCGTAGAAGGACCTTGCTCAAGGTCATCGTTCTCGGCGACAGCGGGTGTGATTCGTGATTTTATTCTCAATTTCTTTTTGTAATTTTTCATTTTGTAGGGTTTGTTTGATTTCTATCGAGTTCTTCGTTTTTTGTTCGATTTGTTCGGTTGATGGCAGGGTTGGGAAGACGTCATTGATGAATCAGTATCCTCCGAGTTACGAAAGCTTCTGTAACTATATATATATATAGGGGGCAAAGTTATGAGATTTTTGGTAGCCAAATAGGGAGAAGATAAATGAATAGTGTACAAAATACACATTTGATCCTAAGTTTTAGATGGATATAAAATTATCCCAATAAAAAAATTTAAAGGGTATAAATATAATTTAATAGTAATTAACAGAAAACTTAACAAAAAAACCAATTTCGAACAAAAATAAAATGTGAATGACTTAATGTGTTGACTTTCCAATATCAATGATCAATTAAGCACCAAGTTATTTTGTCAGGGTCTAAAAAGATCATTTTCCTCAAAGAAAATCATATATATCATGATCTACATCAATTTAAAATTTAAAAACAACATTCATAAAAAATCAACCAACCAAAATGAAAAATCACTTATATAAAATCACATAAATCAGGTGAAAATCCAGTGAAAAAAATCAAGTGAAAATCTACTAATAGTTTAGACCCCAAAACATAAATTTTGAATGGAATGAATAAAAAACCGAACCAATATCAATCAAGTCTTTACCTTACTACATTCTCGCAAATAAATCTATTAAAATCTAAAATTAGAAAACTTAAATCCACTTAATTCCATTGAAATCAATCCCAAAAATCATAAATAAAAAAAAAAAAATAAAAACAACAAGCACAATTGAAAATACTGTCTCGCTTCCACTGTCACTGCGCTTCGTTGGTGACCACTCTTCGTCACCTCGCTTCAACGTTGCCTCTACCTGTTTGTCGTATGTTCGTCAACTTCGTCCATTTCTTCCCTCTTCTTCGTCGGCAATGCCTGTCCATCTTCTACATTGGGGGCAACGATGTCTACATTTGGTTGATGAAAGAGGCTATAGATGGAGACAAAAGAAATGACAGCGATGGCGATAATTGGACCAGGAGACGACGACAACAACGACAATCAAACGAGGTGGTGGCAACAACGGAGATCGAACAAGGAGTTGACGACAACGGAGATCGAACTAGGAGGTGACGACAACGACAATTGCAAATGATCAAGTGGTGGGGAGGGCTATTTAGAGGGGAATAAATGGTG
>JAENRU010000094.1:22500-24487 GCA_016647705.1 Eucommia ulmoides | reverse complement strand
AACATGTAAAAATATTTGGGAAGTGAAATGGGAGGAAATGAGTAGAAAGTCTATATTGTGCTCTGGTCTTTATTGGTAGAAAGTGCGCATTTCGCATGTAATGCATATGGCGCACTTTGGATTGTGCAAAGACATTTCCAATGCATATGATGCAACATGCATTGTGCACTTTGCAAAGGTCTTGCCAAAGCATGCAATGCAATATGCACTATGCATTGTGGAAATGCATTTGAAAATGCATGCAAGCCATTGTGCACTATGCATTGGCAAGGTGCCTTGGAAATGCATGCAATGCAATGCACTATGCAAAGTGCAAATGCATTTGAAAATGCATGCAAGCCATCGTGCACTTTGCAATACAGACGCTGTGCCAACGGTGCGCCCTGTTTTGCCAACGTATTTTGCCAACGCTGCGGCCTATTTTGCCAACGGTGCGCCCTGTTTTGCCAACGTATTTTGCCAACGTATTTTGCCAACGCTGCGCCCTATTTTGCCAACGGTGCGCCCTGTTTTGCCAACGTATTTCGCCAACGCTGCGGCCTATTTTGCCAACGGTGCGTCCTGTTTTGCCAACGTATTTTGCCAACGCTGCGGCCTATTTTGCCAACGCTGCGGCCTGTTTTGCCAACGTATTTTGCCAACGCTGCGCCCTATTTTGCCAACGGTGCGCCCTGTTTTGCCAACGGTGTGCTAGACGCTGCGCCCTATTTTGCCAACGGTGCGCCCTATTTTGCCAACGGTGCGCCCTGTTTTGCCAACGGTGTGCTAGACGCTGCGCCCTATTTTGCCAACGCTGCGCCCTATTTTGCCAACGCTGCGGCCTATTTTGCCAACGGTGCGCCCTGTTTTGCCAACGTATTTTCCCAACGCTGCGGCCTATTTTGCCAACGCTGCGCCCTATTTTGCCAACGGTGCGGCCTGTTTTGCCAACGTATTTTGCCAACGCTGCGCCCTATTTTTCCAACGGTGCGTCCTGTTTTGCCAACGTATTTTGCCAACGCTGCGCCCTATTTTGCCAACGTATTTTGCCAACGCTGCGGCCTATTTTGCCAACGGTGCGCCCTGTTTTGCCAACGTATTTTGCCAACGCTGCGCCCTATTTTGCCAACGTATTTTGCCAACGCTGCGGCCTATTTTGCCAACGGTGCGCCCTGTTTTGCCAACGTATTTTGCCAACGCTGCGCCCTATTTTGCCAACGGTGCGCCCTGTTTTGCCAACGGTGTGCTAGACGCTGTGCCCTATTTTGCCAACGGTGCGCCCTATTTTGCCAACGGTGCGCCCTATTTTGCCAACGGTGCGCCCTGTTTTGCCAACGGTGTGCTAGACGCTGCGCCCTATTTTGCCAACGCTGCGCCCTATTTTGCCAACGCTGCGGCCTATTTTGCCAACGCTGCGCCCTATTTTGCCAACGCTGCGGCCTATTTTGCCAACGCTGCGGCCTGTTTTGCCAACGTATTTTGCCAACGCTGCGCCCTATTTTTCCAACGCTGCGGCCTGTTTTGCCAACGTATTTTGCCAACGCTGCGCCCTATTTTGCCAACGGTGCGGCCTGTTTTGCCAACGTATTTTGCCAACGCTGCGGCCTATTTTGCCAACGCTGCGGCCTATTTTGCCAACGGTGCGGCCTGTTTTGCCAACGTATTTTGCCAACGCTGTGCCCTATTTTTCCAACGGTGCGTCCTGTTTTGCCAACGGTGCGCCCTATTTTGCCAACGTATTTTGCCAACGCTGCGGCCTATTTTGCCAACGGTGCGCCCTGTTTTGCCAACGGTGTGCTAGACGCTGCGCCCTATTTTGCCAACGCTGCGCCCTATTTTGCCAACGCTGCGCCCTATTTTGCCAACGGTGCGCCCTGTTTTGCCAACGTATTTTGCCAACGCTGCGCCCTATTTTGCCAACGCTGCGGCCTGTTTTGCCAACGTATTTTGCCAACGCTGCGCCCTATTTTTCCAACGGTGCGTCCTGTTTTGCCAACGTATTTTGCCA
>JAENRU010000094.1:0-2500 GCA_016647705.1 Eucommia ulmoides | reverse complement strand
GGATCGCCCTAGGGATACTTCAACCTTGCGGGATCCCCTCGCATGCCAGGCGCTGTTGCACCAACCCCCGAAAACTAGGCAACGGTAGTAACGGGTCGCACGTTTTGGAAGCAACGGTCCGAAGGCTACAATTTAGTGTGTTTTTGTTCATTTTAGTCCCCCCCCTCTTTTTAATGGCATACCGCTTCACCGCCGCACCACGCTACCGAAAATGTGCTACAATACCAGCCAACCGGTAGCACATAATCGACGTGGTGCAACGGATCCGACGGTATGCCCCCCCCCTGACCGTGGAGTCGCCACGCCACGCTAGAGAAATGTGGTGTTCCTCTCCACATAATCCCGTCGGGCACGTTGCGCTTGACACCAACTCCGCGGTCCCGTGGCACGTCCTTCTGCGCTACCGTAAATGCGTCGGGTCGACGGTAGCTCCGGGCGTGCCCCGTTGTTCCAGGCTTCACGTAGACCCCAGACCGCCCCCCCCTCGTGTTCGGCATGTTAGCATATCTTTCCTTCCTTTAGGATCACCTCGGGTCACTCGTAGGGGCCTTGCTAACGATGCCTTGCACGGGGGAGGGACGGCTGCCTGGGGTCAGGGGGGTACTAGCTGCCTGGGAACACCTCCCCCCTTATAATACCTTATGCAAAAAAAACTAAGTGACAGCAGTAGACATCAAGGTGCTCGAGGAGTCATAATGGACTTTTTTGGAGTTTTAGGTATCATTTTGGCTTGAAATCAGTTTTGTTTGAAAGATAATAATTATTTCTACCATGAAAATGAATTTCGTGATTTTTCGGATCCCGGAAATATTTATTTCGATTTTTCCAGAAAAAATGCTGAAAAATGCACAGAAAAATCAGAAAAATGCCAAAAAAATCGGGAAAAATGCTGAAAAATCAGTAATAAATATGTATTAACATGTAAAAATATTTGGGAAGTGAAATGGGAGGAAATGAGTAGAAAGTCTATATTGTGCTCGGTCTTTAATTGGTAGAAAGTGCGCATTTCGCATGTAATGCATATGGCGCACTTTGGATTGTGCAAAGACATTTCCAATGCATATGATGCAACATGCATTGTGCACTTTGCAAAGGTCTTGCCAAAGCATGCAATGCAATATGCACTATGCATTGTGGAAATGCATTTGAAAATGCATGCAAGCCATTGTGCACTATGCATTGGCAAGGTGCCTTGGAAATGCATGCAATGCAATGCACTATGCAAAGTGCAAATGCATTTGAAAATGCATGCAAGCCATCGTGCACTTTGCAATACAGACGCTGTGCCAACGGTGCGCCCTGTTTTGCCAACGTATTTTGCCAACGCTGCGGCCTATTTTGCCAACGGTGCGCCCTGTTTTGCCAACGTATTTTGCCAACGTATTTTGCCAACGCTGCGCCCTATTTTGCCAACGGTGCGCCCTGTTTTTGCCAACGTATTTCGCCAACGCTGCGGCCTATTTTGCCAACGGTGCGTCCGGTTTTGCCAACGTATTTTGCCAACAGCTGCGGCCCTATTTTTGCCAACGCTGCGGCCTTTTTGCCAACAGTATTTTGCCACGCTGCGCCCCTATTTTGCCACAGGTGCGCCTGTTTTGCAACGGTGTGCTAGACGATGCGCCCTATTTTGCCAACGGTGCGCCCTATTTTGCCAACGGTGCGCCCTGTTTTGCCAACGTGTGCTAGACCTGCGCCCTATTTTGCCAACGCTGCGCCCTCATTTTGCCAACGCTGCGCCCTATTTTTCCACGGTGGCGCCCTGTTTTGCCAACGTATTTTCCCCAACGCGGCGGCACCTATTTTGCCAACGCTGCGCCCTATTTTTGCCAACGGTGGCGGCCTGTTTTGCCAAAGTATTTTGCCAACGCTGCTCCCTATTTTTCCAACGTGCGTCCTGTTTTGCCAACGTATTTTGCCAACGCTGCGCCCTATTTTGCCAACGGTGCGCCCTGTTTGTGGCCACGCTGGCCTATTTGCCAACGTGCGCCTGTTTTGCCAACGTTTTGCCAACGCTGCGCCTATTTTGCCAACGTGCGCCTGTTTTGCCAAGCACGCTGTGCCCTATTTTGCCAACGTGCGCCCTATTTTGCCAACGCTGGCCCTATTTTGCCAACGGTGCGCCCTGTTTTGCCAACGGTGTGCTAGACGCTGCGCCCTATTTTGCCAACGCGCCTATTTTGCCAACGCTGCGCCTATTTTGCCAACGCTGCGCCCTATTTTGCCAACGCTGGCCTATTTTGCCAACGCTGCGCCTGTTTTGCCAACGTATTTGCCAACGCGCGCCTGTTTTGCAATATTTTGCCAACGCTGCGCCCTATTTTGCCAACGGTGCGCCTGTTTTGCCAACGTATTTTGCCAACGCTGCGGCCTATTTTGCCAACGCTGCTATTTGCCAACGGTGCGGCCTGTTTTGCCAACGTATTTTGCCAACGCTGTGCCCTTTTGCCAACGGTGCGTCCTGTTTTGCCAACGCTGCGCCCTATTTGCCAACGTATTTTGC
>JAENRU010000143.1:7500-10000 GCA_016647705.1 Eucommia ulmoides | reverse complement strand
CCGGGCGTGCCCCGTTGTTCCAGGCTTCACGTAGACCCCAGACCGCCCCCCCCTCGTGTTCGGCATGTTAGCATATCTTTCCTTCCTTTAGGATCACCTCGGGTCACTCGTAGGGGCCTTGCTAACGATGCCTTGCACGGGGGAGGGACGGCTGCCTGGGGTCAGGGGGGTACTAGCTGCCTGGGAACACCTCCCCCCTTATAATACCTTATGCAAAAAAAACTAAGTGACAGCAGTAGACATCAAGGTGCTCGAGGAGTCATAATGGACTTTTTTGGAGTTTTAGGTATCATTTTGGCTTGAAATCAGTTTTGTTTGAAAGATAATAATTATTTCTACCATGAAAATGAATTTCGTGATTTTTCGGATCCCGGAAATATTTATTTCGATTTTTCCAGAAAAAATGCTGAAAAATGCACAGAAAAATCAGAAAAATGCCAAAAAAATCGGGAAAAATGCTGAAAAATCAGTAATAAATATGTATTAACATGTAAAAATATTTGGGAAGTGAAATGGGAGGAAATGAGTAGAAAGTCTATATTGTGCTCGGTCTTTAATTGGTAGAAAGTGCGCATTTCGCATGTAATGCATATGGCGCACTTTGGATTGTGCAAAGACATTTCCAATGCATATGATGCAACATGCATTGTGCACTTTGCAAAGGTCTTGCCAAAGCATGCAATGCAATATGCACTATGCATTGTGGAAATGCATTTGAAAATGCATGCAAGCCATTGTGCACTATGCATTGGCAAGGTGCCTTGGAAATGCATGCAATGCAATGCACTATGCAAAGTGCAAATGCATTTGAAAATGCATGCAAGCCATCGTGCACTTTGCAATACAGACGCTGTGCCAACGGTGCGCCCTGTTTTGCCAACGTATTTTGCCAACGCTGCGGCCTATTTTGCCAACGGTGCGCCCTGTTTTGCCAACGTATTTTGCCAACGTATTTTGCCAACGCTGCGCCCTATTTTGCCAACGGTGCGCCCTGTTTTGCCAACGTATTTCGCCAACGCTGCGGCCTATTTTGCCAACGGTGCGTCCTGTTTTGCCAACGTATTTTGCCAACGCTGCGGCCTATTTTGCCAACGCTGCGGCCTGTTTTGCCAACGTATTTTGCCAACGCTGCGCCCTATTTTGCCAACGGTGCGCCCTGTTTTGCCAACGGTGTGCTAGACGCTGCGCCCTATTTTGCCAACGGTGCGCCCTATTTTGCCAACGGTGCGCCCTGTTTTGCCAACGGTGTGCTAGACGCTGCGCCCTATTTTGCCAACGCTGCGCCCTATTTTGCCAACGCTGCGGCCTATTTTGCCAACGGTGCGCCCTGTTTTGCCAACGTATTTTCCCAACGCTGCGGCCTATTTTGCCAACGCTGCGCCCTATTTTGCCAACGGTGCGGCCTGTTTTGCCAACGTATTTTGCCAACGCTGCGCCCTATTTTTCCAACGGTGCGTCCTGTTTTGCCAACGTATTTTGCCAACGCTGCGCCCTATTTTGCCAACGTATTTTGCCAACGCTGCGGCCTATTTTGCCAACGGTGCGCCCTGTTTTGCCAACGTATTTTGCCAACGCTGCGCCCTATTTTGCCAACGTATTTTGCCAACGCTGCGGCCTATTTTGCCAACGGTGCGCCCTGTTTTGCCAACGTATTTTGCCAACGCTGCGCCCTATTTTGCCAACGGTGCGCCCTGTTTTGCCAACGGTGTGCTAGACGCTGTGCCCTATTTTGCCAACGGTGCGCCCTATTTTGCCAACGGTGCGCCCTATTTTGCCAACGGTGCGCCCTGTTTTGCCAACGGTGTGCTAGACGCTGCGCCCTATTTTGCCAACGCTGCGCCCTATTTTGCCAACGCTGCGGCCTATTTTGCCAACGCTGCGCCCTATTTTGCCAACGCTGCGGCCTATTTTGCCAACGCTGCGGCCTGTTTTGCCAACGTATTTTGCCAACGCTGCGCCCTATTTTTCCAACGCTGCGGCCTGTTTTGCCAACGTATTTTGCCAACGCTGCGCCCTATTTTGCCAACGGTGCGGCCTGTTTTGCCAACGTATTTTGCCAACGCTGCGGCCTATTTTGCCAACGCTGCGGCCTATTTTGCCAACGGTGCGGCCTGTTTTGCCAACGTATTTTGCCAACGCTGTGCCCTATTTTTCCAACGGTGCGTCCTGTTTTGCCAACGGTGCGCCCTATTTTGCCAACGTATTTTGCCAACGCTGCGGCCTATTTTGCCAACGGTGCGCCCTGTTTTGCCAACGGTGTGCTAGACGCTGCGCCCTATTTTGCCAACGCTGCGCCCTATTTTGCCAACGCTGCGCCCTATTTTGCCAACGGTGCGCCCTGTTTTGCCAACGTATTTTGCCAACGCTGCGCCCTATTTTGCCAACGCTGCGGCCTGTTTTGCCAACGTATTTTGCCAACGCTGCGCCCTATTTTTCCAACGGTGCGTCCTGTTTTGCCAACGTATTTTGCCAACGCTGCGCCCTATTTTGCCAACGGTGC
>JAENRU010000140.1:17500-20000 GCA_016647705.1 Eucommia ulmoides | reverse complement strand
TGGCAAAAGGCCGCAGCGTTGGGAAATACGTTGGCAAAACAGGGGCCGCACCGTTGGCAAAATAGGGCGCAGCGTTGGCAAAATAGGGCGCAGCGTTGCAAAATAGGGCGCAGCGTCTAGCACACCGTTGGCAAAATAGGGCGCAGCGTCTAGCACACCGTTGGCAAAATAGGGCCGCAGCGTGGCAAAATTACGTGGCAAACAGGCCGCAGCGTTGGCAAAATAGGCCGCAGCGTTGGCAAAATACGTTGCAAAACAGGACAGCACCGTTGGAAAAATAGGGCACAGCGGTTGGCAAAATACGTTGGCAAAACAGGCCGCACCGTTGGCAAAATACGTTGGCAAAACAGGGCGCACCGTTGGCAAAATAGGCGCAGCGTTGGCAAAATACGTTGGCAAAATAGGGCGCACCGTTGGCAAAATACGTTGGCAAAACAGGACGCACCGTTGGAAAAATAGGGCGCAGCGTTGGCAAAATACGTTGGCAAAACAGGCCGCACCGTTGGCAAAATAGGGCGCAGCGTTGGCAAAATAGGCCGCAGCGTTGGGAAAATACGTTGGCAAAACAGGGCGCACCGTTGGCAAAATAGGGCGCAGCGTTGGCAAATAGGGCGCAGCGTTGGCAAAATAGGGCGCAGCGTCTAGCACACCGTTGGCAAAACAGGGCGCACCGTTGGCAAAATAGGGCGCACCGTTGGCAAAATAGGGCGCACCGTCTAGCACACCGTTGGCAAAACAGGGCGCACCGTTGGCAAAATAGGGCGCAGCGTTGGCAAAATACGTTGGCAAAACAGGCCGCAGCGTTGGCAAAATAGGCCGCAGCGTTGGCAAAATACGTTGGCAAAACAGGACGCACCGTTGGCAAAATAGGCCGCAGCGTTGGCGAAATACGTTGGCAAAACAGGGCGCACCGTTGGCAAAATAGGGCGCAGCGTTGGCAAAATACGTTGGCAAAATACGTTGGCAAAACAGGGCGCACCGTTGGCAAAATAGGCCGCAGCGTTGGCAAAATACGTTGGCAAAACAGGGCGCACCGTTGGCACAGCGTCTGTATTGCAAAGTGCACGATGGCTTGCATGCATTTTCAAATGCATTTGCACTTTGCATAGTGCATTGCATTGCATGCATTTCCAAGGCACCTTGCCAATGCATAGTGCACAATGGCTTGCATGCATTTTCAAATGCATTTCCACAATGCATAGTGCATATTGCATTGCATGCTTTGGCAAGACCTTTGCAAAGTGCACAATGCATGTTGCATCATATGCATTGGAAATGTCTTTGCACAATCCAAAGTGCGCCATATGCATTACATGCGAAATGCGCACTTTCTACCAATTAAAGACCGAGCACAATATAGACTTTCTACTCATTTCCTCCCATTTCACTTCCCAAATATTTTTACATGTTAATACATATTTATTACTGATTTTTCAGCATTTTTCCGGATTTTTTTGGCATTTTTCTGATTTTTCTGTGCATTTTTCAGCATTTTTTCTGGAAAAATCGAAATAAATATTTCCGGGATCCGAAAAATCACGAAATTCATTTTCATGGTAGAAATAATTATTATCTTTCAAACAAAACTGATTTCAAGCCAAAATGATACCTAAAACTCCAAAAAAGTCCATTATGACTCCTCGAGCACCTTGATGTCTACTGCTGTCACTTAGTTTTTTTTGCATAAGGTATTATAAGGGGGGAGGTGTTCCCAGGCAGCTAGTACCCCCCTGACCCCAGGCAGCCGTCCCTCCCCCGTGCAAGGCATCGTTAGCAAGGCCCCTACGAGTGACCCGAGGTGATCCTAAAGGAAGGAAAGATATGCTAACATGCCGAACACGAGGGGGGGGCGGTCTGGGGTCTACGTGAAGCCTGGAACAACGGGGCACGCCCGGAGCTACCGTCGACCCGACGCATTTACGGTAGCGCAGAAGGACGTGCCACGGGACCGCGGAGTTGGTGTCAAGCGCAACGTGCCCGACGGGATTATGTGGAGAGGAACACCACATTTCTCTAGCGTGGCGTGGCGACTCCACGGTCAGGGGGGGGGCATACCGTCGGATCCGTTGCACCACGTCGATTATGTGCTACCGGTTGGCTGGTATTGTAGCACATTTTCGGTAGCGTGGTGCGGCGGTGAAGCGGTATGCCATTAAAAAGAGGGGGGGGACTAAAATGAACAAAAACACACTAAATTGTAGCCTTCGGACCGTTGCTTCCAAAACGTGCGACCCGTTACTACCGTTGCCTAGTTTTCGGGGGTTGGTGCAACAGCGCCTGGCATGCGAGGGGATCCCGCAAGGTTGAAGTATCCCTAGGGCGATCCTCGTGTGCCTTGAGCTCTGCATCAGTGTCTTTCACACGCCCCTATTCGTCGCTGTAGCCGTGCCTACCGACACAGACCCTTTTCGGATTCGAGCTCGGAATTCGGGCAACCGCCCGTTAGCTGTGTTTCAGATCGGTCCGGTGCGACGGATTTCTCGGTGCAGCGGGATAACGC
>JAENRU010000140.1:5000-7500 GCA_016647705.1 Eucommia ulmoides | reverse complement strand
GGCGCACCGTTGGCAAAATAGGGCGCAGCGTTGGCAAAATACGTTGGCAAAACAGGCCGCAGCGTTGGCAAAATAGGCCGCAGCGTTGGCAAAATAGGGCGCAGCGTTGGCAAAATAGGGCGCAGCGTCTAGCACACCGTTGGCAAAACAGGGCGCACCGTTGGCAAAATAGGGCGCAGCGTTGGCAAAATAGGGCGCACCGTTGGCAAAATAGGGCGCAGCGTCTAGCACACCGTTGGCAAAACAGGGCGCACCGTTGGCAAAATAGGGCGCAGCGTTGGCAAAATACGTTGGCAAAACAGGGCGCACCGTTGGCAAAATAGGCCGCAGCGTTGGCAAAATACGTTGGCAAAATAGGGCGCAGCGTTGGCAAAATACGTTGGCAAAACAGGACGCACCGTTGGAAAAATAGGGCACAGCGTTGGCAAAATACGTTGGCAAAACAGGCCGCACCGTTGGCATAATAGGGCGCAGCGTTGGCAAAATAGGCCGCAGCGTTGGGAAAATACGTTGGCAAAACAGGGCGCACCGTTGGCAAAATAGGGCGCAGCGTTGGCAAAATAGGGCGCAGCGTTGGCAAAATAGGGCGCAGCGTCTAGCACACCGTTGGCAAAACAGGGCGCACCGTTGGCAAAATAGGGCGCAGCGTCTAGCACACCGTTGGCAAAATAGGGCGCAGCGTTGGCAAAATACGTTGGCAAAACAGGCCGCAGCGTTGGCAAAATAGGCCGCAGCGTTGGCAAAATACGTTGGCAAAACAGGACGCACCGTTGGAAAAATAGGGCACAGCGTTGGCAAAATACGTTGGCAAAACAGGCCGCACCGTTGGCAAAATACGTTGGCAAAACAGGGCGCACCGTTGGCAAAATAGGGCGCAGCGTTGGCAAAATACGTTGGCAAAACAGGCCGCACCGTTGGCATAATAGGGCGCAGCGTCTAGCACACCGTTGGCAAAACAGGCCGCACCGTTGGCATAATAGGGCGCAGCGTTGGCAAAATAGGCCGCAGCGTTGGGAAAATACGTTGGCAAAACAGGGCGCACCGTTGGCAAAATAGGGCGCAGCGTTGGCAAAATAGGGCGCAGCGTTGGCAAAATAGGGCGCAGCGTCTAGCACACCGTTGGCAAAATAGGGCGCAGCGTCTAGCACACCGTTGGCAAAATAGGGCGCAGCGTTGGCAAAATACGTTGGCAAAACAGGCCGCAGCGTTGGCAAAATAGGCCGCAGCGTTGGCAAAATACGTTGGCAAAACAGGACGCACCGTTGGAAAAATAGGGCACAGCGTTGGCAAAATACGTTGGCAAAACAGGCCGCACCGTTGGCAAAATACGTTGGCAAAACAGGGCGCACCGTTGGCAAAATAGGGCGCAGCGTTGGCAAAATACGTTGGCAAAATAGGGCGCACCGTTGGCAAAATACGTTGGCAAAACAGGACGCACCGTTGGAAAAATAGGGCGCAGCGTTGGCAAAATACGTTGGCAAAACAGGCCGCACCGTTGGCAAAATAGGGCGCAGCGTTGGCAAAATAGGCCGCAGCGTTGGGAAAATACGTTGGCAAAACAGGGCGCACCGTTGGCAAAATAGGGCGCAGCGTTGGCAAAATAGGGCGCAGCGTTGGCAAAATAGGGCGCAGCGTCTAGCACACCGTTGGCAAAACAGGGCGCACCGTTGGCAAAATAGGGCGCACCGTTGGCAAAATAGGGCGCACCGTCTAGCACACCGTTGGCAAAACAGGGCGCACCGTTGGCAAAATAGGGCGCAGCGTTGGCAAAATACGTTGGCAAAACAGGCCGCAGCGTTGGCAAAATAGGCCGCAGCGTTGGCAAAATACGTTGGCAAAACAGGACGCACCGTTGGCAAAATAGGCCGCAGCGTTGGCGAAATACGTTGGCAAAACAGGGCGCACCGTTGGCAAAATAGGGCGCAGCGTTGGCAAAATACGTTGGCAAAATACGTTGGCAAAACAGGGCGCACCGTTGGCAAAATAGGCCGCAGCGTTGGCAAAATACGTTGGCAAAACAGGGCGCACCGTTGGCACAGCGTCTGTATTGCAAAGTGCACGATGGCTTGCATGCATTTTCAAATGCATTTGCACTTTGCATAGTGCATTGCATTGCATGCATTTCCAAGGCACCTTGCCAATGCATAGTGCACAATGGCTTGCATGCATTTTCAAATGCATTTCCACAATGCATAGTGCATATTGCATTGCATGCTTTGGCAAGACCTTTGCAAAGTGCACAATGCATGTTGCATCATATGCATTGGAAATGTCTTTGCACAATCCAAAGTGCGCCATATGCATTACATGCGAAATGCGCACTTTCTACCAATTAAAGACCGAGCACAATATAGACTTTCTACTCATTTCCTCCCATTTCACTTCCCAAATATTTTTACATGTTAATACATATTTATTACTGATTTTTCAGCATTTTTCCGGATTTTTTTGGCATTTTTCTGATTTTTCTGTGCATTTTTCAGCATTTTTTCTGGAAAAA
>JAENRU010000258.1:22500-25494 GCA_016647705.1 Eucommia ulmoides | reverse complement strand
CGGTGCGCTGTTTTGCCAACGTATTTTGCCAACGTATTTTGCCAACGCTGCGCCCTATTTGCCAACGGTGCGCTGTTTGCCAACGTATTTCGCCAACGCTGCGGCCTATTTGCCAACGGTGGTCTGTTTTGCCAACGTATTTTGCCAACGCTGCGGTTTGCCAACGCTGCGGCCTGTTTTGCCAACGTATTTTGCGGCGCCCTGTTTGCCAACGGGTGCTAGACGCTGCGCCCTATTTGCCAACGGTGCGCCCTTTTGCCAACGGTGCGCCCTGTTTGCCAACGGTGTGCTAGACGCTGCGCCCTATTTTGCCAACGCTGCGCCTATTTTGCAACGCTGCGGCCTATTTTGCCAACGGTGCGCCTGTTTTGCCAACGTATTTTCCCCAACGCTGCGGCCTATTTTGCCAACGCTGCCCTATTTTGCCAACGGTGCGGCCTGTTTTGCCAACGTATTTTGCCAACGCTGTGCCCTATTTTCCAACGGTGCGGCCTGTTTTGCCAACGTATTTGCCAACGCTGTGCCCTATTTGCCAACGGTGCGGCCTGTTTTGCCAACGTATTTTGCCACGCTGTGCCCTATTTTTCCAACGGTGCGCTGTTTTGCCAACGTATTTTGCCAACGCTGCGCCCTATTTGCCAAGTATTTTGCCAACGATGCGGCTATTTTGCCAACGGTGCGCCCTGTTTTGCCAACGTATTTTGCCAACGCTGCGCCCTATTTTGCCAACGGTGCGCCCTGTTTTGCCAACGGTGTGCTAGACGCTGTGCCCTATTTGCCAACGGTGCGCCTATTTTGCCAACGCTGCGCCCTATTTTGCCAACGGTGCGCCCTGTTTTGCCAACGGTGTGCTAGACGCTGCGCCCTATTTTGCCAACGGTGCGCCTATTTTGCCAACGGTGCGCCCTGTTTTGCCAACGGGTGCTAGACGCTGCGCCCTATTTTGCCAACGCTGGCCCTATTTTTGCCAACGCTGCGGCCTATTTTGCCAACGGTGCGCCCTGTTTTGCCAACGTATTTCCCAACGCTGCGGCCTATTTTGCCAACGCTGCGCCCTATTTTGCCAACGGTGCGCCTGTTTTGCCAACGGTGTGCTAGACGCTGCGCCCTATTTTGCCAACGCTGCGCCCTATTTGCCAACGCTGCGGCCTATTTTGCCAACGGTGCGCCCTGTTTTGCCAACGTATTTTCCCAACGCTGCGGCCTATTTTGCCAACGCTGCCCTATTTTGCCAACGGTGCGGCCTGTTTTGCCAACGTATTTTGCCAACGCTGTGCCCTATTTTTCCAACGGTGCGGCCTGTTTTGCCAACGTATTTTGCCAACGCTGTGCCCTATTTTGCCAACGGTGCGGCCTGTTTTGCCAACGTATTTTGCCAACGCTGTGCCCTATTTTTCCAACGGTGCGTCCTGTTTTGCCAACGTATTTTGCCAACGCTGCGCCCTATTTTGCCAACGTATTTTGCCAACGCTGCGGCCTATTTTGCCAACGGTGCGCCCTGTTTTGCCAACGTATTTTGCCAACGCTGCGCCCTATTTTGCCAACGGTGCGCCCTGTTTTGCCAACGGTGTGCTAGACGCTGTGCCCTTTTTTGCCAACGGTGCGCCCTATTTTGCCAACGCTGCGCCCTATTTTGCCAACGGTGCGCCCTGTTTTGCCAACGGTGTGCTAGACGCTGCGCCCTATTTTGCCAACGCTGCGCCCTATTTTGCCAACGCTGCGGCCTATTTTGGCAACGCTGCGCCCTATTTTGCCAACGCTGCGGCCTGTTTTGCCAACGTATTTTGCCAACGCTGCGCCCTATTTTTCCAACGCTGCGGCCTGTTTTGCCAACGTATTTTGCCAACGCTGCGCCCTATTTTGCCAACGGTGCGGCCTGTTTTGCCAACGTATTTTGCCAACGCTGCGCCCTATTTTGCCAACGGGGCGGCCTGTTTTGCCAACGTATTTTGCCAACGCTGCGGCCTATTTTGCCAACGGTGCGCCCTGTTTTGCCAACGGTGTGCTAGACACGGTGCCCTATTTTGCCAACGCTGCGCCCTATTTTGCCAACGCTGCGCCCTATTTTGCCAACGGTGCGCCCTGTTTTGCCAACGGTGTGCTAGACGCTGCGCCCTATTTTGCCAACGCAGCGCCCTATTTTGCCAACGGTGCGCCCTGTTTTGCCAACGTATTTTGCCAACGCTGCGCCCTATTTTGCCAACGCTGCGGCCTGTTTTGCCAACGTATTTTGCCAACGCTGCGCCCTATTTTTCCAACGGTGCGTCCTGTTTTGCCAACGTATTTTGCCAACGCTGCGCCCTATTTTGCCAACGGTGCGGCCTGTTTTGCCAACGGTGCGGCCTGTTTTGCCAACGTATTTTGCCAACGCTGCGCCCTATTTTTCCAACGGTGCGTCCTGTTTTGCCAACGTATTTTGCCAACGCTGCGCCCTATTTTGCCAACGTATTTTGCCAACGCTGCGACCTATTTTGCCAACGGTGCGCCCTGTTTTGCCAACGTATTTTGCCAACGCTGCGCCCTATTTTGCCAACGGTGCGCCCTGTTTTGCCAACGGTGTGCTAGACGCTGCGCCCTATTTTGCCAACGGTGCGCCCTATTTTGCCAACGCTGCGCCCTATTTTGCCAACGGTGCGCCCTGTTTTGCCAACGGTGTGCTAGACGCTGCGCCCTATTTTGCCAACGCTGCGGCCTATTTTGCCAACGGTGCGCCCTGTTTTGCCAACGCTGCGCCCTATTTTGCCAACGGTGCGCCCTATTTTGCCAACGCTGCGCCCTGTTTTGCCAACGGTGTGCTAGACGCTGCGCCCTATTTTGCCAACGCTGCGCCCTATTTTTCCAACGGTGCGTCCTGTTTTGCCAACGTATTTTGCCAACGCTGCGCCCTATTTTGCCAACGGTGCGGCCTGTTTTGCCAACGGTGCGGCCTGTTTTGCCAACGTATTTTGCCAACGCTGCGCCCTATTTTTCCAACGGTGCGTCCTGTTTTGCCAA
>JAENRU010000258.1:0-2500 GCA_016647705.1 Eucommia ulmoides | reverse complement strand
AGGGTCTGTGTCGGTAGGCACGGCTACAGCGACGAATAGGGGCGTGTGAAAGACACTGATGCAGAGCTCAAGGCACACGAGGATCGCCCTAGGGATACTTCAACCTTGCGGGATCCCCTCGCATGCCAGGCGCTGTTGCACCAACCCCCGAAAACTAGGCAACGGTAGTAACGGGTCGCACGTTTTGGAAGCAACGGTCCGAAGGCTACAATTTAGTGTGTTTTTGTTCATTTTAGTCCCCCCCCTCTTTTTAATGGCATACCGCTTCACCGCCGCACCACGCTACCGAAAATGTGCTACAATACCAGCCAACCGGTAGCACATAATCGACGTGGTGCAACGGATCCGACGGTATGCCCCCCCCCTGACCGTGGAGTCGCCACGCCACGCTAGAGAAATGTGGTGTTCCTCTCCACATAATCCCGTCGGGCACGTTGCGCTTGACACCAACTCCGCGGTCCCGTGGCACGTCCTTCTGCGCTACCGTAAATGCGTCGGGTCGACGGTAGCTCCGGGCGTGCCCCGTTGTTCCAGGCTTCACGTAGACCCCAGACCGCCCCCCCCTCGTGTTCGGCATGTTAGCATATCTTTCCTTCCTTTAGGATCACCTCGGGTCACTCGTAGGGGCCTTGCTAACGATGCCTTGCACGGGGGAGGGACGGCTGCCTGGGGTCAGGGGGGTACTAGCTGCCTGGGAACACCTCCCCCCTTATAATACCTTATGCAAAAAAAACTAAGTGACAGCAGTAGACATCAAGGTGCTCGAGGAGTCATAATGGACTTTTTTGGAGTTTTAGGTATCATTTTGGCTTGAAATCAGTTTTGTTTGAAAGATAATAATTATTTCTACCATGAAAATGAATTTCGTGATTTTTCGGATCCCGGAAATATTTATTTCGATTTTTCCAGAAAAAATGCTGAAAAATGCACAGAAAAATCAGAAAAATGCCAAAAAAATCGGGAAAAATGCTGAAAAATCAGTAATAAATATGTATTAACATGTAAAAATATTTGGGAAGTGAAATGGGAGGAAATGAGTAGAAAGTCTATATTGTGCTCGGTCTTTAATTGGTAGAAAGTGCGCATTTCGCATGTAATGCATATGGCGCACTTTGGATTGTGCAAAGACATTTCCAATGCATATGATGCAACATGCATTGTGCACTTTGCAAAGGTCTTGCCAAAGCATGCAATGCAATATGCACTATGCATTGTGGAAATGCATTTGAAAATGCATGCAAGCCATTGTGCACTATGCATTGGCAAGGTGCCTTGGAAATGCATGCAATGCAATGCACTATGCAAAGTGCAAATGCATTTGAAAATGCATGCAAGCCATCGTGCACTTTGCAATACAGACGCTGTGCCAACGGTGCGCCCTGTTTTGCCAACGTATTTTGCCAACGCTGCGGCCTATTTTGCCAACGGTGCGCCCTGTTTTGCCAACGTATTTTGCCAACGTATTTTGCCAACGCTGCGCCCTATTTTGCCAACGGTGCGCCCTGTTTTGCCAACGTATTTCGCCAACGCTGCGGCCTATTTTGCCAACGGTGCGTCCTGTTTGCCAACGTATTTTGCCAACGCTGCGGCCTCTTTTGAACGCTGCGGCCTGTTTTGCCAACGTATTTTGCCAACGCTGCGCCCTATTTTGCCAACGGTGCGCCCTGTTTGCCAACGGTGTGCGTAGACGCTGCGCCCTATTTTTGCCAACGGTGCGCCATATGTTTGCCAACGGTGCGCCCTGTTTTGCCAACGGTGTTTTGCAGACGCGCTGCGCCCTATTTTGCCAACGCTGGCGCCCTTCTTTTGCCAACGCTGCGGCCTATTTTTGCCAACGGTGGCGCCCTGTTTTGCAACGTATTTTTCCAACGCTGCGCCTATTTTGCCAACGCTGCGCCTATTTTGCCAACGGTGCGGCCTGTTTTGCCAACGTATTTTGCCAACGCTGTGCCCTATTTTTCCAACGGGGAGTCCGTTTTGCCAACGTATTTTTGCCAACGCTGTGCCCTATTTTGCCAACGGTGCGGCCTGTTTTGCCAACGTATTTTGCCAACGCTGTGCCCTATTTTTCCAACGGTGCGTCCTGTTGTGCCAACGTATTTTGCCAACGCTGCGCCCTATTTTGCCAACGTATTTTGCCAACGCTGCGGCCTATTTTGCCAACGGTGCGCCCTGTTTTGCCAACGTATTTTGCCAACGCTGCGCCCTATTTTGCCAACGGTGCGCCCTGTTTTGCCAACGGTGTGCTAGACGCTGTGCCCTATTTTGCCAACGGTGCGCCCTATTTTGCCAACGCTGCGCCCTATTTTGCCAACGGTGCGCCCTGTTTTGCCAACGGTGTGCTAGACGCTGCGCCCTATTTTGCCAACGGTGCGCCCTATTTTGCCAACGGTGCGCCCTGTTTTGCCAACGGTGTGCTAGACGCTGCGCCCTATTTTGCCAACGCTGCGCCCTATTTTGCCAACGCTGCGGCCTATTTTGCCAACGGTGCGCCCTGTTT
>JAENRU010000296.1:20000-22500 GCA_016647705.1 Eucommia ulmoides | reverse complement strand
TGCAATGCACTATGCAAAGTGCAAATGCATTTGAAAATGCATGCAAGCCATCGTGCACTTTGCAATACAGACGCTGTGCCAACGGTGCGCCCTGTTTTGCCAACGTATTTTGCCAACGCTGCGGCCTATTTTGCCAACGGTGCGCCCTGTTTTGCCAACGTATTTTGCCAACGTATTTGCCAACGCTGCGCCCTATTTTGCCAACGGTGCGCCCTGTTTTGCCAACGTATTTCGCCAACGCTGCGGCCTATTTTGCCAACGGTGCGTCCTGTTTTGCCAACGTATTTTGCCAACGCTGCGGCCTATTTTGCCAACGCTGCGGCCTGTTTTTGCCAACGTATTTTGCCAACGCTGCGGCCTGTTTTGCCAACGTATTTTGCCAACGGTGCGCCCTATTTGCCAACGGTGCGCCCCTGTTTTGCCAACGGTGTGCTAGACGCTGCGGCCCTAGTTTTGCCAACGCTGCGCCCTATTTTGCCAACGCTGCGCCCTATTTTGCCAACGGTGCGCCCTGTTTTGCCAACGTATTTTCCCAACGCTGCGCCCTATTTTGCCAACGGTGCGCCCTGTTTTTGCCAACGGTGTGCTAGACGCTGCGCCCTATTTTTGCCAACGTGCGCCCTATTTTGCCAACGGTGCGCCCTGTTTTCCCAACGGTGTGCTAGACCGCTGCCCCTATTTTGCCAACGGTGCGCCCTATTTTGCCAACGGTGCGCCCTGTTTTGCCAACGGTGTGCTAGACGCTGCGCCCTATTTTGCCAACGCTGCGCCCTATTTTGCCAACGCTGCGCCCTATTTTGCCAACGGTGCGCCCTGTTTTGCCAACGTATTTTCCCAACGCTGCGGCCTATTTTGCCAACGCTGCGCCCTATTTTGCCAACGGTGCGGCCTGTTTTGCCAACGTATTTTGCCAACGCTGTGCCCTATTTTCCAACGGTGCGTCCTGTTTTGCCAACGTATTTTGCCAACGGTGCGCCCTATTTTGCCAACGTATTTTGCCAACGCTGCGGCCTATTTTGCCAACGGTGCGCCCTGTTTTGCCAACGTATTTTGCCAACGGTGCGGCCTGTTTTGCCAACGTATTTTGCCAACGCTGCGCCCTATTTTGCCAACGGTGCGCCCTGTTTTGCCAACGGGTGTGCTAGACGCTGCGCCCTATTTTGCCAACGGTGCGCCCTGTTTTGCCAACGTATTTTGCCAACGCTGCGCCCTATTTTGCCAACGGTGCGCCCTGTTTTGCCAACGGTGTGCTAGACGCTGCGCCCTATTTTGCCAACGCTGCGCCCTATTTTGCCAACGCTGCGCCCTGTTTTGCCAACGTATTTTCCCAACGCTGCGGCCTATTTTGCCAACGCTGCGCCCGATTTTGCCAACGTGCTGGCCTGTTTGCCAACGTATTTTGCCAACGCTGTGCCCTATTTTCCAACGGTGCGTCCTGTTTGTGCCAACGTATTTTGCCAACGGTGCGCCCTATTTTGCCAACGTATTTTGCCAACGCTGCGGCCTATTTTGCCAACGGTGCGCCCTGTTTTGCCAACGTATTTTGCCAACGCTGCGCCCTATTTTGCCAACGGTGCGCCCTGTTTTGCCAACGGTGTGCTAGACGCTGCGCCCTATTTTGCCAACGCTGCGGCCTATTTTGCCAACGCTGCGCCCTATTTTGCCAACGCTGCGGCCTATTTTGCCAACGCTGCGGCCTGTTTTGCCAACGTATTTTGCACAACGCTGCGCCCTATTTTGCCAACGGTGCGGCCTGTTTTGCCAACGTATTTTGCCAACGCTGCGGCCTATTTGCCAACGCTGCGGCCTATTTTGCCAACGGTGCGGCCTGTTTTGCCAACGTATTTTGCCAACGCTGTGCCCTATTTTTCCAACGGTGCGTCCTGTTTTGCCAACGCTGCGCCCTATTTTGCCAACGTATTTTGCCAACGCTGCGGCCTATTTTGCCAACGGTGCGCCCTGTTTTGCCAACGGTGTGCTAGACACGGTGCCCTATTTTGCCAACGCTGCGCCCTATTTTGCCAACGCTGCGCCCTATTTTGCCAACGGTGCGCCCTGTTTTGCCAACGGTGTGCTAGACGCTGCGCCCTATTTTGCCAACGCTGCGCCCTATTTTGCCAACGCTGCGGCCTATTTTGCCAACGCTGCGCCCTGTTTTGCCAACGTATTTTGCCAACGCTGCGCCCTATTTTGCCAACGCTGCGGCCTGTTTTGCCAACGTATTTTGCCAACGCTGCGCCCTATTTTGCCAACGGTGCGTCCTGTTTTGCCAACGTATTTTGCCAACGCTGCGCCCTATTTTGCCAACGGTGCGGCCTGTTTTGCCAACGGTGCGGCCTGTTTTGCCAACGTATTTTGCCAACGCTGCGCCCTATTTTTCCAACGGTGCGTCCTGTTTTGCCAACGTATTTTTCCAACGGTGCGTCCTGTTTTGCCAACGTATTTTGCCAACGCTGCGCCCTATTTTGCCAACGGTGCGCCCTGTTTTGCCAACGTATTT
>JAENRU010000131.1:20000-25628 GCA_016647705.1 Eucommia ulmoides | reverse complement strand
CACCAACTTTGACTCAAAATTCAACTGTGTCCATTTTGGACGAAAATGACACTTTTTTGGTTGGGAACGTCCCTCCCAGCAAAACGGGCCCAAAAGGTTGAGAAAGACCAAGATTGATCGGAAAATCAACCTGCGTCTGTTTCGGACAAAAAAAAGCACTTTTTCGTGCGGAAACATGACCTTCCGAGCAATATGCCCCGACAAGGCCCTACATGACTAATTTTGACCAAAAAAATCAATTGCGTCCAATTTGGACGAAAAACACCACTTTTTTTTTTTTTTTTTTTTTTTGCGTAGAAGCGACCATCAGAGTAAAACGCTCCCAAAAACACTAAGAAGTACAATTTTGACCTAAAAAATCATTGTTTCCGTTCCAGACGAAAAATACCATTTTTTCTGGTGGAAACGCCCCCTCCTGTGCAAAACGTCCACAAAACGCCCAAATAAACCAAGTTTGAGTAGAAAAATTAACTCTATCCGTTTCAGACAACAAATACCACTTTTTTTGCTCGAAACGGGTTTCCAAGCAAAATGCACCAATAGGCCCCAAAAGTTTGACTCGAAAATTCAACTGTGTCCGTTTCGGACGAAAAATGGCACTTATTTGGTTGGGAACGTCCCTCAGAGCAAAACGGCCCAACAATGTCCAAAAAGAGCATGTTTAACCATAAACTCAAACTACGTCTATTTCAGACGAAAAACACCACTTTTTTTTTTTGGGCGTAGAAACAACCATCAGAGTAAAAAGCCCCCCAAAACACTAAGAATTACAATTTTGACAAAAAAAATTCATTGTTTCCGTTTCGGACGAAAAATACCATTTCTTCTGGTGGAAACGCCATCCTGTGCAAAACGTCCACAGAATGTCGAAATAGACAAAGTTTGAGCAAAAAAATTAACTCTGTCCGTTTCGGAAAACAAATACCAATTTTTTTTTGCCAGAAACGGCTTTCCAAATAAAATGCGCCGAAAAGGCCCAAAAAGAACAACTTTGAATCGAAAATACGACTGTGTCCGTTTTCGACGAAAAATGCCCCTTTTTCGGTTGAGAACGTCCCTCTGAGCAAAACGGGCCAAAAAGGTCGAAAAAGACCAAGATTGACCTGAAAATCAAACTGCATCTGTTTGGCACAAAAAAACACAAGTTTTTCGTGCGGGAACACGACATTTCGAGCAATATGCCCCTACAAGGCCCAAAATGACTAATTTTGAGCACAAAAATCAATTGCGTCCAGTTTAGATAAAAAAACACACCATTTTTTTGTGTCGAAATGGGCATCAGAGTAAAACGCCCCCAAAACACTAAAAAGTACAATTTTGACCTAAACAATCAACGTTTCCGTTTCGCATGAAAAATAGCATTTCTTCAGGTGGAAACGACCACCTGTTCAAAACGTACGCAGAACGCCCAAATAGACCAAGTTTGGGCAGAAAATTTAACTCTGTCCGTTTTCGAGAAAAATTACTACTTTTTTGGCTGGAAGTGGTTTTCCAAGCAAAATACGCCGAAAAGGAGCAAAATACAACAACTTTGACTCAAAAATTCAACTGTGTCTGTTTTGGGCGAAAAAGGACACTTTTTTGGTTGGGAACGTCCCTCCCAGCAAAACCGGCCCAAAAGGTTGAGAAAAACCACGATTGACCGGAAAATCAAACTGCGTCTGTTTCGGACAAAAAACAACACTTTTTCGTGCGGGAACATGACCTTCCGAGCAATATGCCCCCACAAGGCCCTACATGACTAATTTTGACCACAAAAATCAATTGCGTCTAGTTTAGATGAAAAATACCACTTTTTTTTTTTTTTTTTTGCGTCGAAGCGACCATCAGAGTAAAACGATCCCCAAAACACTAAGAAGTACAATTTTGACCTAAAAAATCATTGTGTCCATTCCGGAACAAAAATACCACAGAACGCCCAAATAAACCACGTTTGAGTAGAAAAATTAACTCTGTCCGTTTCGGACAGCAAATACCACTTTTTTAGCTCGAAACGGCTTTCCAAGCAAAACGCACCAATAGGCCCCAAACGACCAACTTTGACTCGAAAATTCAACTGTGTCCGTTTCGGACGAAAAATGCCACTTATTTGGTTGGGAACGTCCCTCAGAGCAAAACGGGCCAACAAGGTCCAAAAAGAGCATGTTTAACCATAAACTCAAACTACGTCTGTTTCAGACGAAAAACACCACATTTTTTTTTTTGGCGTAGAAACAACCATCAGAGTAAAAAGCCCCCCAAAACACTAAGAATTACAATTTTGACAAAAAAAATTCATTGTTTCCGTTTCGGACGAAAAATACCATTTCTTCTGGTGGAAACGCCCTCCTTTGCAAAACGTCCACAGAATGTCGAAATAGACAAAGTTTGAGCAAAAAAATTAACTCTGTCCGTTTCGGACAACAAGTACCAATTTGTTTTGCCAGAAACAGCTTTCCAAATAAAATGCGCCGAAAAGGCCCAAAAAGAACAACTTTGAATCGAAAATTCGGCTGTGTCCGTTTCGGACGAAAAATGCCACTTTTTTCGTTGGGAACGTCCCTCTGAGCAAAACGGGCCAAAAAGGTCGAAAAAGGCCAAGATTGACCTGAAAATCAAACTGCGTCTGTTTGGGACAAAAAACACAAGTTTTTCGTGCGGGTTACATTTCGAGCAATATGCCCCCACCAGGCCCGAAATGACTAATTTTGAGCACAAAAATCAATTGCGTCCAGTTTAGATAAAAGACACCATTTTTTTCTTTGTCGAAACTGGCATCAGAGTAAAATGCCCCCCAAAACACTAAAAAGTACAAATTTGACCTAAAAAATTAATGTTTCCGTTTCGGACGAAAAATAGCATTCTTTCAGGTGGAAACGCCCACCTGTGCCAAACGTCCACAGAACGCCCAAATAGACCAAGTTTGGGCAGAAAATTTAAATCTGTCCGTTTCGGACAAAAATTACTACTTTTTTTGCCAGAAATGGCTTTCCAAGCAAAATACGCCGAAAAGGCGCAAAAAACACCAACTTTGACTCAAAAATTCAACTGTGTCCATTTTGGACGAAAATGACACTTTTTTGGTTGGGAACGTCCCTCCCAGCAAAACGGGCCCAAAAGGTTGAGAAAGACCAAGATTGATCGGAAAATCAACCTGCGTCTGTTTCGGACAAAAAAAAGCACTTTTTCGTGCGGAAACATGACCTTCCGAGCAATATGCCCCGACAAGGCCCTACATGACTAATTTTGACCAAAAAAATCAATTGCGTCCAATTTGGATGAAAAACACCACTTTTTTTTTTTTTTGCGTAGAAGCGACCATCAGAGTAAAACGATCCCAAAAACACTAAGAAGTACAATTTTGACCTAAAAAATCATTGTGTCCATTCCGGAACAAAAATACCACAGAACGCCCAAATAAACCACGTTTGAGTAGAAAAATTAACTCTGTCCGTTTCGGACAGCAAATACCACTTTTTTAGCTCGAAACGGCTTTCCAAGCAAAACGCACCAATAGGCCCCAAACGACCAACTTTGACTCGAAAATTCAACTGTGTCCGTTTCGGACGAAAAATGCCACTTATTTGGTTGGGAACGTCCCTCAGAGCAAAACGGGCCAACAAGGTCCAAAAAGAGCATGTTTAACCATAAACTCAAACTACGTCTGTTTCAGACGAAAAACACCACATTTTTTTTTTGGCGTACAAACAACCATCAGAGTAAAAAGCCCCCCAAAACACTAAGAATTACAATTTTGACAAAAAAAATTCATTGTTTCCGTTTCGGACGAAAAATACCATTTCTTCTGGTGGAAACGCCCTCCTGTGCAAAACGTCCACAGAATGTCGAAATAGACAAAGTTTGAGCAAAAAAATTAACTCTGTCCGTTTCGGACAACAAGTACCAATTTGTTTTGCCAGAAACAGCTTTCCAAATAAATCAATTGCGTCCAATTTGGATGAAAAATACCACTTTTTTTTTTTTTTTTTTTTGCGTAGAAGCGACCATCAGAGTAAAACGCTCCCAAAAGCACTAAGAAGTACATTTTTGACCTAAAAAATCATTGTTTCCGTTCCAGACGAAAAATACCATTTTTTCTGGTGGAAACGCCCCCTCCTGTGCAAAACGTCCACAAAACGCCCAAATAAACCAAGTTTGAGTAGAAAAATTAACTCTATCCGTTTCAGACAACAAATACCACTTTTTTTGCTCGAAACGGGTTTCCAAGCAAAATGCACCAATAGGCCCCAAAAGTTTGACTCGAAAATTCAACTGTGTCCGTTTCGGACGAAAAATGGCACTTATTTGGTTGGGAACGTCCCTCAGAGCAAAACGGCCCAACAAGGTCCAAAAAGAGCATGTTTAACCATAAACTCAAACTACGTCTGTTTCAGACGAAAAACACCACTTTTTTTTTTTGGCGTAGAAACAACCATCAGAGTAAAAATGATCAGAACCAATGTGCACCAACAAAGGATCCGCTGCATGTTCCAATTGGGCCTATTACGAGGGCAAGATCCAAGAAGATCAAAGAAGCACTTAATGGGCTAATTCAAGATATATGGGCTGAATCTAAAGTCATAATGCCCAAGTTAGGCCCAAATGGAAATCAAGGCCTAATCCATCTCATAAAGGCAAGCAAATGGGCTTAGTCATGAACTTAAATGGGCCAAAACATGAAACCCACGAAATTCTACTTATTTATTTTAGTTTATATCATTTTGTAAGACATCAATGCCAATTAGTATTTTTATTTTCTAGTATTGATATTGTAATAAGTTTGAAAGGCATCTAGGACTTTTGTTCTTGTAGCCTCCCCCTAGGTGTGAAAGGCCACCCACTATCTATAGTAGGGTGTGCTAAAGTTGAAGACTTATTGTGTGAAAAGGACAACCCTAGGTGTGAAAGACCGCCCCCTATGTAAGGTAGGGTGTGCTTGACCACCCACTAGCCTAGGCTCTCCTTTGTGTTGGTTGCCTATTTAAGAGAGTTGTATTCCATGGGAAAAACACATTACTTGAATAATATATCAGATTGAGAGAGTTTTCTCTTGAGTTCTTCATAGAACTTTTCTTTGAACTTATCAAGAATTTCTTGTGGCGTTCAAACTCTATAACTTCGGTTCGTGATTCCATTATAATCTTTGGGTCGAGGTTTGTTATTTTATACCTTTGGTTCGCGTTTCATTCATAAACGTTGGGTCAAGGTTTCTATCAAACATTCTGTATTTTTGTGTTCTTCCTTTATTTCTTTTCATTATAAATCCAGATTTTAGATCGATCCTAGCAAAGACATCATAAATTGGTTTCGGGTCTCACTAATTCTTGGTGAGGTTCGCATCATTTGGTAATCAGAGCACGGTTCTAAAATCAGGTTTGATCTATCCTTGTTTTTCATTAATTAGTTTCTTTTATTTCATCTTCAATTCTATTCAGATCTTGTTTAAGTCTTCAATTTTGTTCAGATCTCGTTTAAAGCTTCAATTCTGTTCAGATCTTGTTAAGTATTCAAATCTGTTCAGATCTTGTTTAAAGTCTTCAAATTTGTTAGATATTATTTAAGGTTATTTCATCATCATTTAAAAAAAAAATAAAAAACGAAAATCCTGCAGCCAAAAAAAAAAAAAAAAAAAAAAAAAAAAAAAAAAAA
>JAENRU010000131.1:0-15000 GCA_016647705.1 Eucommia ulmoides | reverse complement strand
GCCCAAGTTAGGCCCAAATGGAAATCAAGGCCTAATCCATCTCATAAAGGCAAGCAAATGGGCTTAGTCATGAACTTAAATGGGCCAAAACATGAGACCCACGAAATTCTACTTATTTATTTTAGTTTATATCATTTTGTAAGACATCAATGCCAATTAGTATTTTTATTTTTCTAGTATTGATATTGTAATAAGTTTGAAAGGCATCTAGGACTTTTGTTCTTGTAGCCTCCCCCTAGGTGTGAAAGGCCACCCACTATCTATAGTAGGGTGTGCTAAAGTTGAAGACTTATTGTGTGAAAAAGACAACCCTAGGTGTGAAAGACCGCCCCCTATGTAAGGTAGGGTGTGCTTGACCACCCACTAGCCTAGGCTCTCCTTTGTGTTGGTTGCCTATTTAAGAGAGTTGTATTCCATGGGAAAAACACATTACTTGAATAATATATCAGATTGAGAGAGTTTTCTCTTGAGTTCTTCATAGAACTTTTCTTTGAATTTATCAAGAATTTCTTGTGGCGTTCAAACTCTATAACTTCGGTTCGTGATTCCATTATAATCTTTGGATCGAGGTTTGTTATTTTATACCTTTGGTTCGCGTTTCATTCATAAACGTTGGGTCAAGGTTTCTATCAAACATTCTGTATTTTTGTGTTCTTCCTTTCTTTCTTTTCATTTATAAATCCAGATTTTAGATCGATCCTAGCAAAGACACCGTAAATTGGTTTCGGGTCTCACTAATTCTTGGTGAGGTTCGCATCACCATGAGAGGCCTATTGAGACGTGGGCTGAAATGAAAGCCATAATGAGGATAAGATTTGTCCCCAGTCACTACTATAGGAATTTGTACCAGAAGTTACAAAGTCTTACTCAAGGCTATCAGAGCATGGATGATTACTACAAGGAGATGGAGATCGCTATGATTCGGGCTAACGTCAAGGAAGATAGAGAAGCAACAATGACAATGTTCTTGAATGGGCTGAATCGGGAGATTGCCAACATGGTGAAGTTGCAACATTATGTGGAGTTGGAGGACATGGTGCACATGGCAATAAAGGTGGAACGGCAACTTAAAAGGAAGGGAACTCGGTTATTTCAAAACCCGGGCTCTTCTACTTCATGGAGGCCGAATAGGAGAATAGACGAAAGGGCTGTTTCAAAGTACAAAATCGAACCACGAAAAAGGCGAGACGATTTGCCCAATGTTAACAAAGCATATGTTGAGGGAGAGATGGAAACCGACAGCGAGGGTGATAATGACCAGATGCTACCGCATAGGGATGCATGCGTCGGTGATGTGGAGTACTTAGTGGAGGGTAAGTTACTTGTTGATTGGCGTGCTCTATGTGCTCAAGTCGCGGAGGATGACATGGAACAACAAAGGGACAATGAGGATCAAATGAAATTGAAAAGAGAGAATGAGTTGAAAAAAACTTGTGAGACCGAGAGTTCAAAAAAAGATGAGAAAGAGGAGAGTGAAAAAAAATTAGAGAAAAACAGAAAAACAAGTGAGTTTTTATGCTAAGGCGAGTGATTTCAATATGGCTTTTTATACAAATCAACCTATATTTGTACTCTCGTACAAAGAGGCTTGTTTTACCACTAACGAAATTGACAAACTTTGCCTAGTGTTGTAGTTTATATGTTGCAGGAATATAAGGACATGTTTTCTAATGATGTGCATAGCGATTTTCTACCTTATAGAGGGATTGGGAATCAAATCGATTTTGTACCCTGCGCAATGATTCTTGACCAACCAGTAGCCAATAGGCATAATTCGGAGGAGACAAAGGAACTTCAAAGGCAAGTTGAGGAGTTGATGGCCAAAGGACACATACGAGAAGGCAGGAGTCCGTGCGCGGTACCAGTGCTACTTGTGATTAGGAAGGATGGGACTTGGCGAATGTTTGACAATTTTCGAACTATTAACAACACTCTAGTGAAGATTCGAGGACGAATCATTTTGAAGAGAGGGGGAATGATGAGAATCAACGAGCACTATCAGAGGATCAGTTACATGTTCCAGTTAGGCCTATTACCAGGGAAAGATCCAAGAAAAATCAAAGTAGCACTTAATGGGCTAATTCAAGAGACTTGGCCCATGTCTACAATAGTTAAGCCCAAATTAGGCCCATCGAGCAATCTAGGCCAAATCCATATCATCAAAGCAAGCGAATGGGCTTAGACATGAACTCAAATGGGCCAAGTCATGTGGACCACGAAATTCTTATCATATTTATTTTATTATTTTAAGTCTTTTAATTATTTTAGGCTAATTTGTAAGCTTGATTGCCAAGTAAATCATTTCCTTTTCCAACTAGGAATGTAAGGCAAATTAGGAAGCTTCCTTATTCTTTATTTAGCAATTAGATTTTAGGGTTTCCTTTTTCCTCCATGTAGACCAACGAATTTCAAAGTGTATTAGGGTTTCTTTTCTTATTCTCTTGACCACCTATTTAAGGGGCTTTGTAGACCTACGAATTTCACATTACTTTGATTAATAAAAATTGTGAGTTTTCTCTTTAGTTCTTCAGAGAACTTTTCTTGAACTTATCAAGAGTTTCTTGTGGCGTTCAAACTTATATCTTTGATTTGTGATTCATTATAATCATTGGGTCAAGATCATTATACCATTGGTTCGCGTTTCGTTCATAAACGTTGGGTCAAGGTAATCTATCTTTCAATTTCTGTATTTTTAGCTCGTTCAAAATCTGATTTAGTTTCGATCTTCGCGAAGAAACCCTAAGTTGGTTTTGGGTCTCACTAATCCTTGGTGAGGTTCGCATCAGAAACCATGAGAGGCCTATTGAGACGTGGGCTGAAATGAAAGCCATAAAGAAGAGAAGATTTGTCCCCAGTCACTACTATAGGAATTTGTACCAGAAGTTACAAAGTCTTACTCAACGCTATCGGAGCGTGGATGATTACTACAAGGAGATGGAGATCGCTATGATTCGGGCTAACGTCAAGGAAGATAGAGAAGCAACAATGACAATGTTCTTGAATGGGCTGAATCGGGAGATTGCCAACATGTTGAAGTTGCAACATTATGTGGAGTTGGAGGACATGGGCTTAGACATGAACTCAAATGGGCCAAGTCATGTGGACCACGAAATTCTTATCATATTTATTTTATTATTTTAAGTCTTTTAATTATTTTAGGCTGATTTGTAAGCTTGATTGCCAAGTAAATCATTTCCTTTTCCAACTAGGAATGTAAGGCAAATTAGGAAGCTTCCTTATTCTTTATTTAGCAATTAGATTTTAGGGATTCCTTTTTCCTCCATGTAGACCCACGAATTTCAAAGTGTATTAGGGTTTCTTTTTTTATTCTCTTGGCCACCTATTTAAGGGGCTTTGTAGACCTACGAATTTCACATTACTTTGATTAATAAAAATTATGAGAGTTTTCTCTTTAGTTCTTCAGAGAACTTTTTCTGAACTTATCAAGAGTTCCTTGTGGCGTTCAAACTTATATCTTTGATTCGTGATTCATTATAATCATTGGGTCAAGATCATTATACCATTGGTTCGCGTTTCGTTCATAAACGTTGGGTCAAGGTAATCTATCTTTCAATTTCTGTATTTTTAGCTCGTTCAAAAATCTGATTTAGTTTCGATCTTCTCGAAGAAACTCTAAGTTGGTTTTGGGTCTCACTAATCCTTTGGTGAGGTTCGCATCAAAGTTTGAGCAGAAAAATTAACTCTGTCCGTTTCAGACAACAAATACCATTTTTTTGCCAGAAATGGCTTTCCAAGCAAAATGCGCCGAAAAGGCCCAAAAAGAACAACTTTGAATGAAAAATTCGACTGTGTCCGTTTTGGACGAAAAATGCCACTTTTTCGGTTGGGAACGTCCCTCTGAGCAAAACGGGCCGAAAAGGTCGAAAAAGACCAAGATTAGACTGAAAATCAAACTGCGTCTGTTTGGGACAAAAAACACAAGTTTTTCGTGCGGGAACACGACATTTCGAGCAATATGCCCCCAAAAGACCAAAAATTACTAATTTTGACAACAAAAATCAATTGCGTCTAGTTTAGATAAAAAATACCATTTTTTTGTGTCAAAATGGGCATCAGAGTAAAACGCCCCCCAAAATACTAAGAAGTACAATTTTGACCTAAAAAATCATTGTGTCCATTCCGGAAGAAAAATACCACAGAACGCCCAAATAAACCACGTTTGAGTAGAAAAATTAACTCTGTCCGTTTCGGACAGCAAATACCACTTTTTTAGCTCGAAACGGCTTTCCAAGCAAAATGCACCAATAGGCCCCAAAAGACCAACTTTGACTCGAAAATTCAACTCTGTCCGTTTCGGACGAAAAATGCCACTTATTTGGTTGGGAACGTCCTTCAAAGCAAAACGGCCAACCAAGGTCCAAAAAGACCATGTTTAACCATAAACTCAAACTATGTCTGTTTCAGACGAAAAAAACCACTTTTTTTTGGCGTAGAAACAACCATCAGAGTAAAAAGCCCCCCAAAACACTAAGAAGTACAATTTTGACAAAAAAATTCATTGTTTCCGTTTCGGACGAAAAATACCATTTCTTCTGGTGGAAACGCCCTCCTGTGCAAAACGTCCACAGAATGCCGAAATAGACAAAGTTTGAGCAAAAAAATTAACTCTGTCCGTTTCGGACAACAAGTACCAATTTGTTTTGCCAGAAACAGCTTTCCAAATAAAATGCGCCGAAAAGGCCCAAGAAGAACAACTTTGAATCGAAAATTCGGCTGTGTCCGTTTCGGACGAAAAATGCCACTTTTTTCGTTGGGAACGTCCCTCTGAGCAAAACGGCCAAAAAGGTCGAAAAAGGCCAAAGATTGACCTGAAAATCATACTGCGTCTGTTTGGGACAAAAAACACAAGTTTTTCGTGCGGGTTACATTTCGAGCAATATGCCCCCACCAGGCCCGAAATGACTAATTTTGAGCACAAAAATCAATTGCGTCCAGTTTAGATAAAAGACACCATTTTTTTCTTTGTCGAAATTGGCATCAGAGTAAAATGCCCCCCAAAACACTAAAAAGTACAATTTTGACCTAAAAAATTAATGTTTCCGTTTCGGACGAAAAATAGCATTCTTTCAAGTGGAAACGCCCACCTGTGCCAAACGTCCACAGAACGCCCAAATAGACCAAGTTTGAGCAGAAAATTTAAATCTGTCCGTTTCGGACAAAAATTACGACCTTTTTTGCCAGAAATGGCTTTCCAAGCAAAATACGCCGAAAAGGCGCAAAAAACACCAACTTTGACTCAAAAATTCAACTGTGTCCATTTTGGACGAAAATGACACTTTTTTGGTTGGGAACGTCCCTCCCAGCAAAACGGGCCCAAAAGGTTGAGAAAGACCAAGATTGATCGGAAAATCAAACTGCGTCTGTTTCGGACAAAAAAAAAAGCACTTTTTCGTGCGGAAACATGACCTTCCGAGCAATATGCCCCGACAAGGCCCTACATGACTAATTTTGACCAAACAAATCAATTGCGTCCAATTTGGATGAAAAACACCACTTTTTTTTTTTTTGCGTAGAAGCGACCGTCAGAGTAAAACGCTCCCAAAAACACTAAGAAGTACAATTTTGACCTAAAAAATCATTGTTTCCGTTCCAGACGAAAAATACAATTTTTTCTGGTGGAAACGCCCCCTCCTGTGCAAAATGTCCACAGAACGCCCAAATAAACCAAGTTTGAGTGGGAAAATTAACTCTATCCGTTTCAGACAACAAATACCACTTTTTTTGCTCGAAACGGGTTTCCAAGCAAAATGCACCAATAGGCCCCAAAAGTTTGACTCGAAAACTCAACTGTGTCCGTTTCGGACGAAAAATGGCACTTATTTGGTTGGGAACGTCCGTCGGAGCAAATCTGCCCAACAATGTCCCAAAAGACCATATTTAAGCTTAAACTTAAACTACGTCTGTTTCAGACGAAAAACACCACCTTTTGTTTTTTTTTTTTTTTCGTAGAAACGACCTTCAGAGTAAAACGCCCCCCAAAACACTAAGAAGTACAATTTTGACCAAAAAAAAAAATTCATTGTTTCTGTTTCGGACGAAAAATACCATTTCTTCAGGTGGAAACGCCCTCCTGTGCAAAACGTCCACAGAATGCCGAAATAGACAAAGTTTGAGCAAAAAAAAATTAACTCTGTCCGTTTCGGGAAACAAATACCAATTTTTTTTGCGAGAAACGGCTTTCCAAATAAAATGCGCCGAAAAGGCCCAAAAAGAAGAACTTTGGATCGAAAATACGACTGTGTCCGTTTTCGACGAAAAATGCCACTTTTTCGGTTGAGAACGTCCCTCTGAGCAAAACGGGCCAAAACGGTCGAAAAAGACCAAGATTGACCTGAAAATCAAACTGCGTCTGTTTGGCACAAAAAACACAAGTTTTTCGTGCGGGAACACGACATTTCGAGCAATATGCCCCTACAAGGCCCAAAATGACTAATTTTGAGCACAAAAATCAATTGCGTCCAGTTTAGATAAAAAAACACCATTTTTTTGTGTCGAAATGGGCATCAGAGTAAAACGCCCCCAAAACACTAAAAAGTACAATTTTGACCTAAAAAATCAACGTTTTCGTTTCGGATGAAAAATAGCATTTCTTCAGGTGGAAACGACCACCTGTGCAAAACGTACGCAGAACGCCCAAATAGACCAAGTTTGGGCAGAAAATTTAACTCTGTCCGTTTTCGAGAAAAATTACTACGTTTTTGGCTGGAAGTGGTTTTCCAAGCAAAATACGCCGAAAAGGAGCAAAAATACAACAACTTCGACTCAAAAATTCAACTGTGTCCTGTTTTGGGCGAAAAAGGACACTTTTTTGGTTGGGAACGTCCCTCCCAGCAAAACCGGCCCAAAAGGTTGGGAAAAACCACGATTGACCGGAAAATCAAACTGCGTCTGTTTCGGACAAAAAACAACACTTTTTCGTGCGGGAACATGACCTTCCGAGCAATATGCCCCCACAAGGCCCTACATGACTAATTTTGACCACGGAAATCAATTGCGTCCAGTTTAGATGAAAAATACCACTTTTTTTTTTTTTTTTTTTGCGTCGAAGCGACCATCAGAGTAAAACGATCCCCAAAACACTAAGAAGTACAATTTTGACCTAAAAAATGATTGTGTCCATTCCGGAACAAAAATACCACAGAACGCCCAAATAAACCACGTTTGAGTAGAAAAATTAACTCTGTCCGTTTCGGACAGCAAATACCACTTTTTTAGCTCGAAACGGCTTTCCAAGCAAAACGCACCAATAGGCCCCAAACGACCAACTTTGACTCGAAAATTCAACTGTGTCCGTTTCGGACGAAAAATGCCACTTATTTGGTTGGGAACGTCCCTCAGAGCAAAACGGCCCAACAAGGTCCAAAAAGACCATGTTTAGCCATAAACTCAAACTACGTCTGTTTCAGACGAAAAACACCACTTTTTTTTTGGCGTAGAAACAACCATCAGAGTAAAAAGCCCCCCAAAACACTAAGAATTACAATTTTGACAAAAAAATTCATTGTTTCCGTTTCGGACGAAAAATACCATTTCTTCTGGTGGAAACGCCCTCCTGTGCAAAACGTCCACAGAATGTCGAAATAGACAAAGTTTGAGCAAAAAAATTAACTCTGTCCGTTTCGGACAACAAGTACCAATTTGTTTTGCCAGAAACAGCTTTCCAAATAAAATGCGCCGAAAAGGCCCAAAAAGAACAACTTTGAATCGAAAATTCGGCTGTGTCCGTTTCGGACGAAAAATGCCACTTTTTTCGTTGGGAACGTCCCTCTGAGCAAAACGGGCCAAAAAGGTCGAAAAAGGCCAAGATTGACCTGAAAATCAAACTGCGTCTGTTTGGGACAAAAAACACAAGTTTTTCGTGCGGGTTACATTTCGAGCAATATGCCCCCACAAGGCCCGAAATGACTAATTTTGAGCACAAAAATCAATTGCGTCCAGTTTAGATAAAACACACCATTTTTTTCTTTGTCGAAATTGGCATCAGAGTAAAATGCCCCCCAAAACACTAAAAAGTACAATTTTGACCTAAAAAATTAATGTTTCCGTTTCGGACGAAAAATAGCATTCTTTCAGGTGGAAACGCCCACCTGTGCCAAACGTCCACAGAACGCCCAAATAGACCAAGTTTGAGCAGAAAATTTAAATCTGTCCGTTTCGGACAAAAATTACGACCTTTTTTGCCAGAAATGGCTTTCCAAGCAAAATACGCCGAAAAGGCGCAAAAAACACCAACTTTGACTCAAAAATTCAACTGTGTCCATTTTGGACGAAAATGACACTTTTTTGGTTGGGAACGTCCCTCCCAGCAAAACGGGCCCAAAAGGTTGAGAAAGACCAAGATTGATCGGAAAATCAAACTGCGTCTGTTTCGGACAAAAAAAAAAAGCACTTTTTCGTGCGGAAACATGACCTTCCGAGCAATATGCCCCGACAAGGCCCTACATGACTAATTTTGACCAAACAAATCAATTGCGTCCAATTTGGATGAAAAACACCACTTTTTTTTTTTTGCGTAGAAGCGACCATCAGAGTAAAACGCTCCCAAAAACACTAAGAAGTACAATTTTGACCTAAAAAATCATTGTTTCCGTTCCAGACGAAAAATACCATTTTTTCTGGTGGAAACGCCCCCTCCTGTGCAAAACGTCCACAGAACGCCCAAATAAACCAAGTTTGAGTGGAAAAATTAACTCTATCCGTTTCAGACAACAAATACCACTTTTTTTGCTCGAAACGGGTTTCCAAGCAAAATGCACCAATAGGCCCCAAAAGTTTGACTCGAAAACTCAACTGTGTCCGTTTCGGACGAAAAATGGCACTTATTTGGTTGGGAACGTCCGTCAGAGCAAATCTGCCCAACAATGTCCCAAAAGACCATATTTAAGCTTAAACTTAAACTACGTCTGTTTCAGACGAAAAACACCACCTTTTGTTTTTTTTTTTTTTTTTTTGCGTAGAAACGGCCTTCAGAGTAAAACGCCCCCCAAAACACTAAGAAGTACAATTTTGACCAAAAAAAAAAAATCATTGTTTCTGTTTCGGACGAAAAATACCATTTCTTCAGGTGGAAACGCCCTCCTGTGCAAAACGTCCACAGAATGCCGAAATAGACAAAGTTTGAGCAAAAAAAATTAACTCTGTCCGTTTCGGAAAACAAATACCAATTTTTTTTGCCAGAAACGGCTTTCCAAATAAAATGCGCCGAAAAGGCCCAAAAAGAACAACTTTGGATCGAAAATACGACTGTGTCCGTTTTCGACGAAAAATGCCACTTTTTCGGTTGAGAACGTCCCTCTGAGCAAAACGGGACAAAAAGGTCGAAAAAGACCAAGATTGACCTGAAAATCAAACTGCGTCTGTTTGGCACAAAAAACACAAGTTTTTCGTGCGGGAACACGACATTTCGAGCAATATGCCCCTACAAGACCCAAAATGACTAATTTTGAGCTCAAAAATCAATTGCAGTCCAGTTTAGATAAAAAAAACACCATTTTTTTGTGTCGAAATGGGCATCAGAGTAAAACGCCCCCAAAACACTAAAAAGTACAATTTTGACCTAAAAAATCAACGTTTTCGTGTCGGATGAAAAATAGCATTTCTTCAGGTGGAAACGACCACCTGTGCAAAACGTACGCAGAACGCCCAAATAGACCAAGTTTGGGCAGAAAATTTAACTCTGTCCGTTTTCGAGAAAAATTACTACTTTTTGGCTGGAAGTGGTTTTCCAAGCAAAATACGCCGAAAAGGAGCAAAAATACAACAACTTCGACTCAAAAATTCAACTGTGTCTGTTTTGGGCGAAAAAGGACACTTTTTTGGTTGGGAACGTCCCTCCCAGCAAAACCGGCCCAAAAGGTTGGGAAAAACCACGATTGACCGGAAAATCAAACTGCGTCTGTTTCGGACAAAAAACAACACTTTTTCGTGCGGGAACATCACCTTCCGAGCAATATGCCCCCACAAGGCCCTACATGACTAATTTTGACCACGGAAATCAATTGCGTCCAGTTTAGATGAAAAATACCACTTTTTTTTTTTCTTTTTTTTGCGTCGAAGCGACCATCAGAGTAAAACGATCCCCAAAACACTAAGAAGTACAATTTTGACCTAAAAAATCATTGTGTCCATTCCGGAACAAAAATACCACAGAACGCCCAAATAAACCACGTTTGAGTAGAAAAATTAACTCTGTCCGTTTCGGACAGCAAATACCACTTTTTTAGCTCGAAACGGCTTTCCAAGCAAAACGCACCAATAGGCCCCAAACGACCAACTTTGACTCGAAAATTCAACTGTGTCCGTTTCGGACGAAAAATGCCACTTATTTGGTTGGGAACGTCCCTCAGAGCAAAACGGCCCAACAAGGTCCAAAAAGACCATGTTTAGCCATAAACTCAAACTACGTCTGTTTCAGACGAAAAACACCACTTTTTTTTTTGGCGTAGAAACAACCATCAGAGTAAAAAGCCCCCCAAAACACTAAGAATTACAATTTTGACAAAAAAATTCATTGTTTCCGTTTCGGACGAAAAATACCATTTCTTCTGGTGGAAACGCCCTCCTGTGCAAAACGTCCACAAAATGTCGAAATAGACAAAGTTTGAGCAAAAAAATTAACTCTATCCGTTTCGGACAACAAGTACCAATTTGTTTTGCCAGAAACAGCTTTCCAAATAAAATGCGCCGAAAAGGCCCAAAAAGAACAACTTTGAATCGAAAATTCGGCTGTGTCCGTTTCGGACGAAAAATGCCACTTTTTCCGTTGGGAACGTCCCTCTGAGCAAAACGGCCCAACAAGGTCCAAAAAGACCATGTTTAGCCATAAACTCAAACTACGTCTGTTTCAGACGAAAAACACCACTTTTGTTTTGGCGTAGAAACAACCATCAGAGTAAAAAGCCCCCCAAAACACTAAGAATTACAATTTTGACAAAAAAATTCATTGTTTCCGTTTCGGACGAAAAATACCATTTCTTCTGGTGGAAACGCCCTCCTGTGCAAAACGTCCACAGAATGTCGAAATAGACAAAGTTTGAGCAAAAAAATTAACTCTGTCCGTTTCGGACAACAAGTACCAATTTGTTTTGCCAGAAACAGCTTTCCAAATAAAATGCGCCGAAAAGGCCCAAAAAGAACAACTTTGAATCGAAAATTCGGCTGTGTCCGTTTCGGACGAAAAATGCCACTTTTTTCGTTGGGAACGTCCCTCTGAGCAAAACGGGCCAAAAAGGTCGAAAAAGGCCAAGATTGACCTGAAAATCAAACTGCGTCTGTTTGGGACAAAAAACACAAGTTTTTCGTGCGGGTTACATTTCGAGCAATATGCCCCCACAAGGCCCGAAATGACTAATTTTTAGCACAAAAATCAATTGCGTCCAGTTTAGATAAAACACACCATTTTTTTCTTTGTCGAAATTGGCATCAGAGTAAAATGCCCCCCAAAACACTAAAAAGTACAATTTTGACCTAAAAAATTAATGTTTCCGTTTCGGACGAAAAATAGCATTCTTTCAGGTGGAAACGCCCACCTGTGCCAAACGTCCACAGAACGCCCAAATAGACCAAGTTTGAGCAGAAAATTTAAATCTGTCCGTTTCGGACAAAAATTACGACCTTTTTTGCCAGAAATGGCTTTCCAAGCAAAATACGCCGAAAAGGCGCAAAAAACACCAACTTTGACTCAAAAATTCAACTGTGTCCATTTTGGACGAAAATGACACTTTTTTGGTTGGGAACGTCCCTCCCAGCAAAACGGGCCCAAAAGGTTGAGAAAGACCAAGATTGATCGGAAAATCAAACTGCGTCTGTTTCGGACAAAAAAAAAAAGCACTTTTTCGTGCGGAAACATGACCTTCCGAGCAATATGCCCCGACAAGGCCCTACATGACTAATTTTGACCAAACAAATCAATTGCGTCCAATTTGGAT
Source organism: Eucommia ulmoides (assembly GCA_016647705.1). NCBI lineage: Eukaryota > Viridiplantae > Streptophyta > Magnoliopsida > Garryales > Eucommiaceae > Eucommia > Eucommia ulmoides. The sequence continues at coordinate 3,052 of JAENRU010000131.1, read as the reverse complement.
GAAAAACACCACTTTTTTTTTTTTTTGCGTAGAAGCGACCATCAGAGTAAAACGCTCCCAAAAACACTAAGAAGTACAATTTTGACCTAAAAAATCATTGTTTCCGTTCCAGACGAAAAATACCATTTTTTCTGGTGGAAACGCCCCCTCCTGTGCAAAACGTCCACAGAACGCCCAAATAAACCAAGTTTGAGTGGAAAAATTAACTCTATCCGTTTCAGACAACAAATACCACTTTTTTTGCTCGAAACGGGTTTCCAAGCAAAATGCACCAATAGGCCCCAAAAGTTTGACTCGAAAACTCAACTGTGTCCGTTTCGGACGAAAAATGGCACTTATTTGGTTGGGAACGTCCGTCAGAGCAAATCTGCCCAACAATGTCCCAAAAGACCATATTTAAGCTTAAACTTAAACTACGTCTGTTTCAGACGAAAAACACCACCTTTTGTTTTTTTTTTTTTTTTTTGCGTAGAAACGGCCTTCAGAGTAAAACGCCCCCCAAAACACTAAGAAGTACAATTTTGACCAAAAAAAAAAAATCATTGTTTCTGTTTCGGACGAAAAATACCATTTCTTCAGGTGGAAACGCCCTCCTGTGCAAAACGTCCACAGAATGCCGAAATAGACAAAGTTTGAGCAAAAAAAATTAACTCTGTCCGTTTCGGAAAACAAATACCAATTTTTTTTGCCAGAAACGGCTTTCCAAATAAAATGCGCCGAAAAGGCCCAAAAAGAACAACTTTGGATCGAAAATACGACTGTGTCCGTTTTCGACGAAAAATGCCACTTTTTCGGTTGAGAACGTCCCTCTGAGCAAAACGGGCCAAAAAGGTCGAAAAAGACCAAGATTGACCTGAAAATCAAACTGCGTCTGTTTGGCACAAAAAACACAAGTTTTTCGTGCGGGAACACGACATTTCGAGCAATATGCCCCTACAAGACCCAAAATGACTAATTTTGAGCTCAAAAATCAATTGCAGTCCAGTTTAGATAAAAAAAACACCATTTTTTTGTGTCGAAATGGGCATCAGAGTAAAACGCCCCCAAAACACTAAAAAGTACAATTTTGACCTAAAAAATCAACGTTTTCGTGTCGGATGAAAAATAGCATTTCTTCAGGTGGAAACGACCACCTGTGCAAAACGTACGCAGAACGCCCAAATAGACCAAGTTTGGGCAGAAAATTTAACTCTGTCCGTTTTCGAGAAAAATTACTACGTTTTGGCTGGAAGTGGTTTTCCAAGCAAAATACGCCGAAAAGGAGCAAAAATACAACAACTTCGACTCAAAAATTCAACTGTGTCTGTTTTGGGCGAAAAATGACACTTTTTTGGTTGGGAACGTCCCTCCCAGCAAAACCGGCCCAAAAGGTTGGGAAAAACCACGATTGACCGGAAAATCAAACTGCGTCTGTTTCGGACAAAAAACAACACTTTTTCGTGCGGGAACATCACCTTCCGAGCAATATGCCCCCACAAGGCCCTACATGACTAATTTTGACCACGGAAATCAATTGCGTCCAGTTTAGATGAAAAATACCACTTTTTTTTTTCTTTTTTTGCGTCGAAGCGACCATCAGAGTAAAACGATCCCCAAAACACTAAGAAGTACAATTTTGACCTAAAAAATCATTGTGTCCATTCCGGAACAAAAATACCACAGAACGCCCAAATAAACCACGTTTGAGTAGAAAAATTAACTCTGTCCGTTTCGGACAGCAAATACCACTTTTTTAGCTCGAAACGGCTTTCCAAGCAAAACGCACCAATAGGCCCCAAACGACCAACTTTGACTCGAAAATTCAACTGTGTCCGTTTCGGACGAAAAATGCCACTTATTTGGTTGGGAACGTCCCTCAGAGCAAAACGGCCCAACAAGGTCCAAAAAGACCATGTTTAGCCATAAACTCAAACTACGTCTGTTTCAGACGAAAAACACCACTTTTTTTTTGGCGTAGAAACAACCATCAGAGTAAAAAGCCCCCCAAAACACTAAGAATTACAATTTTGACAAAAAAATTCATTGTTTCCGTTTCGGACGAAAAATACCATTTCTTCTGGTGGAAACGCCCTCCTGTGCAAAACGTCCACAAAATGTCGAAATAGACAAAGTTTGAGCAAAAAAATTAACTCTGTCCGTTTCGGACAACAAGTACCAATTTGTTTTGCCAGAAACAGCTTTCCAAATAAAATGCGCCGAAAAGGCCCAAAAAGAACAACTTTGAATCGAAAATTCGGCTGTGTCCGTTTCGGACGAAAAATGCCACTTTTTCCGTTGGGAACGTCCCTCTGAGCAAAACGGCCCAACAAGGTCCAAAAAGACCATGTTTAGCCATAAACTCAAACTACGTCTGTTTCAGACGAAAAACACCACTTTTGTTTTTGGCGTAGAAACAACCATCAGAGTAAAAAGCCCCCCAAAACACTAAGAATTACAATTTTGACAAAAAAATTCATTGTTTCCGTTTCGGACGAAAAATACCATTTCTTCTGGTGGAAACGCCCTCCTGTGCAAAACGTCCACAGAATGTCGAAATAGACAAAGTTTGAGCAAAAAAATTAACTCTGTCCGTTTCGGACAACAGTACCAATTTGTTTTGCCAGAAACAGCTTTCCAAATAAAATGCGCCGAAAAGGCCAAAAAAGAACAACTTTGAATCGAAAATTCGGCTGTGTCCGTTTCGGACGAAAAATGCCACTTTTTCCGTTGGGAACGTCCCTCTGAGCAAAACGGGCCAAAAAGGTCGAAAAAGGCCAAGATTGACCTGAAATCAAACTGCGTCTGTTTGGGACAAAAACACAAGTTTTTCGTGCGGGTTACATTTCGAGCAATATGCCCCCACAAGGCCCGAAATGACTAATTTTTAGCACAAACATCAATTGCGTCCGATTTAGATAAAGACACCATTTTTTCTTGTCGAAATTGGCATCAGAGTAAAATGCCCCCGAAAACACTAAAAAGTACAATTTGACCTAAAAAAATTAATGTTTCCGTTTCGGAGAAAATAGATCTTTTCAGGTGGAAACGCCCCACCTGTGCAAACGTCCACAGA
>JAENRU010000368.1:17500-20000 GCA_016647705.1 Eucommia ulmoides | reverse complement strand
AAAATACGTTGGCAAAATAGGGCGCAGCGTTGGCAAAATACGTTGGCAAAACAGGCCGCACCGTTGGCAAAATAGGGCGCAGCGTTGGCAAAATACGTTGGCAAAACAGGCCGCACCGTTGGCAAAATAGGGCGCAGCGTTGGCAAAATACGTTGGCAAAAAGCGTTGGCAAAATAGGCCGCAGCGTTGGCAAAATAGGGCGCAGCGTTGGCAAAATAGGGCGCAGCGTCTAGCACACCGTTGGCAAAACAGGGCGCACCGTTGGCAAAATCGTTGGCAAAATAGGGCGCACCGTTGGCAAAATAGGGCGCAGCGTCTAGCACACCGTTGGCAAAACAGGGCGCACCGTTGGCAAAATAGGGCGCAGCGTTGGCAAAATACGTTGGCAAAACAGGGCGCACCGTTGGCAAAATAGGCCGCAGCGTTGGCAAAATACGTTGGCAAAATAGGGCGCAGCGTTGGCAAAATACGTTGGCAAAACAGGACGCACCGTTGGAAAAATAGGGCACAGCGTTGGCAAAATACGTTGGCAAAACAGGCCGCACCGTTGGCATAATAGGGCGCAGCGTTGGCAAAATAGGCCGCAGCGTTGGGAAAATACGTTGGCAAAACAGGGCGCACCGTTGGCAAAATAGGGCGCAGCGTTGGCAAAATAGGGCGCAGCGTCTAGCACACCGTTGGCAAAACAGGGCGCACCGTTGGCAAAATAGGGCGCAGCGTCTAGCACACCGTTGGCAAAATAGGGCGCAGCGTTGGCAAAATACGTTGGCAAAACAGGCCGCAGCGTTGGCAAAATAGGCCGCAGCGTTGGCAAAATACGTTGGCAAAACAGGACGCACCGTTGGAAAAATAGGGCACAGCGTTGGCAAAATACGTTGGCAAAACAGGCCGCACCGTTGGCAAAATACGTTGGCAAAACAGGGCGCACCGTTGGCAAAATAGGCCGCAGCGTTGGCAAAATACGTTGGCAAAATAGGGCGCACCGTTGGCAAAATACGTTGGCAAAACAGGACGCACCGTTGGAAAAATAGGGCGCAGCGTTGGCAAAATACGTTGGCAAAACAGGCCGCACCGTTGGCAAAATAGGGCGCAGCGTTGGCAAAATAGGCCGCAGCGTTGGGAAAATACGTTGGCAAAACAGGGCGCACCGTTGGCAAAATAGGGCGCAGCGTTGGCAAAATAGGGCGCAGCGTTGGCAAAATAGGGCGCAGCGTCTAGCACACCGTTGGCAAAACAGGGCGCACCGTTGGCAAAATAGGGCGCACCGTTGGCAAAATAGGGCGCACCGTCTAGCACACCGTTGGCAAAACAGGGCGCACCGTTGGCAAAATAGGGCGCAGCGTTGGCAAAATACGTTGGCAAAACAGGCCGCAGCGTTGGCAAAATAGGCCGCAGCGTTGGCAAAATACGTTGGCAAAACAGGACGCACCGTTGGCAAAATAGGCCGCAGCGTTGGCGAAATACGTTGGCAAAACAGGGCGCACCGTTGGCAAAATAGGGCGCAGCGTTGGCAAAATACAGTTGGCAAAATACGTTGGCAAAACAGGGCGCACCGTTGGCAAAATAGGCCGCAGCGTTGGCAAAATACGTTGGCAAAACAGGGCGCACCGTTGGCACAGCGTCTGTATTGCAAAGTGCACGATGGCTTGCATGCATTTTCAAATGCATTTGCACTTTGCATAGTGCATTGCATTGCATGCATTTCCAAGGCACCTTGCCAATGCATAGTGCACAATGGCTTGCATGCATTTTCAAATGCATTTCCACAATGCATAGTGCATATTGCATTGCATGCTTTGGCAAGACCTTTGCAAAGTGCACAATGCATGTTGCATCATATGCATTGGAAATGTCTTTGCACAATCCAAAGTGCGCCATATGCATTACATGCGAAATGCGCACTTTCTACCAATTAAAGACCGAGCACAATATAGACTTTCTACTCATTTCCTCCCATTTCACTTCCCAAATATTTTTACATGTTAATACATATTTATTACTGATTTTTCAGCATTTTTCCGGATTTTTTTGGCATTTTTCTGATTTTTCTGTGCATTTTTCAGCATTTTTTCTGGAAAAATCGAAATAAATATTTCCGGGATCCGAAAAATCACGAAATTCATTTTCATGGTAGAAATAATTATTATCTTTCAAACAAAACTGATTTCAAGCCAAAATGATACCTAAAACTCCAAAAAAGTCCATTATGACTCCTCGAGCACCTTGATGTCTACTGCTGTCACTTAGTTTTTTTTGCATAAGGTATTATAAGGGGGGAGGTGTTCCCAGGCAGCTAGTACCCCCCTGACCCCAGGCAGCCGTCCCTCCCCCGTGCAAGGCATCGTTAGCAAGGCCCCTACGAGTGACCCGAGGTGATCCTAAAGGAAGGAAAGATATGCTAACATGCCGAACACGAGGGGGGGGCGGTCTGGGGTCTACGTGAAGCCTGGAACAACGGGGCACGCCCGGAGCTACCGTCGACCCGACGCATTTACGGTAG
>JAENRU010000375.1:0-25708 GCA_016647705.1 Eucommia ulmoides | reverse complement strand
CTCTTTGAGTGAATTACCCTTACACTCAATCAAACGCATAATATGAGTCCTAAACTTTAAGATTCCTAAAAAATAATGCATCGCGAGTGGGCTTGATAGTGTTTCACATTCCGTGTAAGAATAAGTAGAGTTTCTAGGAAACTTTTAGCATAGTAATAGGCAAAAAAATTGCAAGTACCTTTGGTAGATCACCCTCGTAGTATTTAGAATCTCAACCATTCTCAATTAATATCCATGAAATTTGCGGGATTGAGAAATTATGCACCGTTACATAGCATCTGATTCCCTTTCCATTTATAGCGGATTTTGGTAACTGTTCCCGAGTAGGGTTTAGGCCTCTAAGCATGGGACGAGGTTTGAGACATACTCCGATATCTTGGAGATGGCCAACTTGGATATAACCCCGAGTTGATATCTCGGTTTAGTCAACGTCGTGCTCGGATGTAGGTATTCTCAAAATCTCCTTAGATACTAGGCAGGGACCATGGGTCTCTATGTTGAGTTTGGGCTCACGTGAGTCCTACGACATGATGCTCGAGATCCATGTGTACTCCTTAAACGTGGCGTTATTCAGGACTTTCAAAATATCTCTCATCACCAAGTATTTAGTTAAGGACTATTTTTTATTCAACTCTATTTGCAACTATAATTATTTAAGTAGTGAAATAAAATTATTAATGTAACTTAATAGAATAAAATAATACTTTTTTCTTAGAAAAAATGGTAGCGAAAATACCAAAAACAAAGTTAACAGTTAGTGATACAAATCCTAATTGAGAGCAATTGATCGCGGATGAGAGAGCTATGACCACGGGATAAATAAAATATAATGAAAAACTTTATTCTCCAATTTAAAATAAAATAAATTAGATCATGAATTAGGCTAATTGAGAGTATTGATCACCAATGGGATTTTTTCAATATTTATATTTGTGTATTAGAAAAGTCAACAAGAATAGAAAGAGTAGTGGCTGGCAAGCTGCATGCCCCAAGTTATTGTTTACTTGACAAAGACTTCGAAGAATTGGCTATCTAAGCAGAGAGCTACCCAATTTCCTAGTAAGTACATACACAAACTTGAAAGCAACTCACCAAGCAGACATATACATCGTATGTGCTAATTTGACCATTGATTTTTCAAAGTTTTAATAAATATCTGATGAGCTTAAATCTAAAACACAATTGTCATTTTGACAAATAATAAATATATTTTTATCATTTTTATAATATATTAGACTTCTCTTCTCTCTTTAATTTGATTAGTTAAGACACTATCACATTTTATTTTATTAAAATATTTTGACAACATAAGTTTTTTATTTATTATTTATATTTATATTTTTTTATATTATTCAGTATTTTTATTTTATATGCTGTTTGTAGAAAAATTAAATAATAGGATTTGAAATATAAAAAAAAAAAAAAAAAAAATAATTCATTTTTAAATTTGATTTTTTTTTTTTGTTTTATTTATATTTTTTATTTTCTAGATTTTATTTTATTTTTGATTTCTTTTATTTTTTATAAACACCACACATAAAAAAAATAGAAAAATAGAAAAAAGAGAGAAATTAGAAAATATGAAACAAAAATAAGAATAGAAAATAAAAGAATAAAAAAATATATTATAAGGATATTTTTGTAGAATAATATGGAATCATCTGTATAACCTCAATACAAAATTGCTGCATCAAGACATTGACAAAATTTTGCTGAATTATACATCAATCTGACTGTAGTTTTCGTGCATTATAAGTTCAAAACTTATTCTATATCAATATCTAATCAACAAAGAAGACAACCTAATTTAAAAAAAAAAAAACATTGACTCGACAGTCATATATATATTGATAATTCACCGGCCTCTGTCCAATATTCAAGCTTCGCATTGTTTAAAAAAAAAATTGTCTTTCTTGTATTCTACATTACCTTCATTTCTTGTTCCAATCATGGTCCTCATCATTCTCCACCGGCTGGTTACCGTAACAGCAGGCCAGACCGAAACCCTAAACATCGGTGCAATCATCGATGTTGATACACGTGTCGGAAAAGAAGCGGCAGCTGGGATGATGGTCGCTGCCCAAAGCTTCAACAAGAGCTCCTTTCATCACAAGATCTCTTTCCATTTCTACAACGCCGGTGGAAATCCCCTCAGAGCAGCACGCGCCGGTTAGTTTGAAATAAAACCTAATGGATTAAGTTTGCAAGTGTAATTAATTAGTTTTTTTTCTCTTTTCGTTTGAAGAAACTTTTCTCACACTTGGTTAAATGTGTGGTGCATGAACGAGTTGAGTATTAAGGATATGTTTGTTGGGGGGGCGTTGAAAAAGGGAAAGGAAAAGAAAAGTGAGGATTTTTTTTTTTTTTTTAATTTCATTGTGGAAAAAATATTATTTTTCTAATATTTATTTGGTTAAGAAAGATTTACTTAATGTAATATATTAAGAAAATAAATTAAGATTTTATTATTAAAGATATAATTGTAATTTTTTTATTTTTTTTCTTAAAAACTCTTCCTCATTTTCTTTTTTCTTTTTTCTTTTCCTATCCCCAAATTGGTGTGGAAAAAATTTGTTTTGAAAATTATGCATTTTTCTTTTATTTTTTTTCCTCCCATTTTTTCTCCATGCTACAATTGTTTTTTTTTTTTTTTTTTTCAACCCGTTTTCCTTTTCATTTTCTTATCCATCCTTTTTTTTCACCTTAAGAATTCAAATTTATTTCTTTTATTTCTTACACTATTTCGAGTTCGAGCTAAACTTTAAACCTTATGTTCAAGTTTAGTTCGCTTAATAATTGAATTGCTTGCGAACTTATTTAATTCTTTTTAAAGAAAAAACTATTCATTAACTAAATTTTTGTATTTGAGAACTGTATAAACAATATATGTATTTCGGTAAAAATTAATTATTTCTTGAAATCCACATACAAAATTCAAATATTTCATTTAGTAAGGGATCAAAACATAAGAAATATAAACTTACAAAAAAATCAATCTATTATTCGAGTTGTTCAAGAACATTAACGAGTTCAAACAAAAACATGAGCTTGATTCGTTTATTAAATAAACAAGTTTCGAACAACTTATTATATATCGTGGCGAGCTCAAGTAGTGAATGAACGCCTTGACTCGATTACATCCCCATATAAAAAATGGGTTAAATTATTGTACAAGGTTCTGTATTTTGGTACTTTTGTCAATTTACTCTATTTCCAAAAGGTCTTAATAGAGTCCCCTCATTGAAACAATTCAATAAAGTAGAATGGTTTAACTAACATAATTGCGAAAGTAGAGGGACCTGTACAACAATTTAGACAAAAACTTACGCCTTTCAAAGAATCGCCATTTTTCTTGTTTCAGCTGAAGAACTAATCGTTGAGAAGGATGTGAAGGCAATTGTATGCATTGTGACATGGGATCAAACATCTCTACTCGCCGACGTCGGAAACCAAGCCCAAGTGCCGGTTATTTCACTAGCGCCGTTGGTTCCGCGTCAATGGCCATCCCTCCTTTTTATGGGGATCAACATCACCGCAGAAATCAGCTGCATCGGGTCAATCCTTCGGTCCTTCAATTGGAGAAAAGCGATAATGATCTACCAAGTCGACTCCCAAGGCGGCGATTCTGGGACACTCGCCGCGCTGTCTAACGCACTTAATGATGCCGGCGCCGAGATAGAACATCAAATGGTTTTCCCTCCAATCTCATCACTGGAAAACCCCGAAGGGTTCATCAGAGAAGAGGTTTTGAAGCTACATGAAAAACAATCGAGGGTTTTCGTCATTCTCCAACTGTCGTTCTCTTTAGCGACGCTGCTGTTCGATGAAGCGAAGAAAACTGGACTCGTCGGAAAAGAATCGGCATGGATAATCGCGGATCCAATTGGAAACGAATTGGATTCTGCGAACCACTCTGTTGTCTCCTCAATCGAAGGTGCTTTAGGATTAATGACCTATTTCTCGGAACATAACGCGTCATTTCAAGACTTCAAACGCCAATTCCGGCGAATTTTCCGGTCAGAGTACCCAGAAGAAGAGAGCTCAGAGGTGGGAATTTATGCCCTCAGGGCTCACGATAGCATCACCGCAATCGGAGAAGCCCTCGAAAGTTCACAATCCACGTCCTTGCTCAAAGCTATCCTCTCGAGCAATTTCGAAGGTTTAAACGGACACATATCTTTCCGCGGCCAAGAGCTATCCCAAACCCCGGCACTAAAACTCGTTAATGTTGTTGGAAAACATTATAGAGAGGTGGGATTCTGGTCGCCGGAATTGGGATTCCGGTCGCCGGAATTGGGATTCCGGTCAAGGGAAAACAGAAGTGAGCGCATTGAAGCTTTGGCGGGGGAAATTGTGAATTGGCCGGGGGATTTAAGGAGACTGCCCAAGGGTTGGTCCATGCCGACGGTGGCTAATCCATTGAAGATCGGCGTTCCCGGCAGAACTGTTTTCGAGAAATTTGTGAAGGTGGTATGGAATCCGACGACGAATCAGTGGGACAGTTCTGGGTTCTGCATCGATATTTTTCGGGGGGTGTTGAATATTTTGGAGCCAAATTACAGCCTGCCGTATGTTTTGATTCCTTACAACGGCAGCTACGACGACCTCGTGGAACAAGTTGCTAACAAGGTACAATATTGAACATTTAATTTAAAAAAATATGAAAAATTAATTTGACTATTTTCCTAAAGTTTAAGAACTATTAGAGAAGTTGACCCAAAATGTCCTTGAATTATGTTCAAAATTATTGAAACTAAAATTTTTATTATAATTTTATCTTTAATAATTAAAAAATAAAGTAAACATATATACTCCAATTTTTATTTTATTTTTACATTTTTCTCTCTGTCTTTTCTTCACTCCTAATCTTTCTTCTTCTCCGGCAGCCACCTTCGGCACCGGCCACTGTGGTGGTGCCATATATATATATATATATATATTCGGAGTAGGATTTGTTTATGCATCGCCGAATCTAGATGAAGAAAAGACAGAGAGAAAAATGCGGCCGACGATCATGTAATCGTAAAATACTCATTTTAGAGAGTTGCTAATATTTTTTAAATAACTTGAGAATTTTGTGGTCTTCTGTCGAGGAAGTAAATAGCAAAAACCTTTATTATTTTGTTTCGTCTTCTGTCAAGGAGTAAATAGCTAAAACCCTAATTATTTTGTTACATAGTAAGTGTGATATTGAGTTCTTTAACTTTAGAAAAATTGCCCTTGTGATTCTTCAAATTTTAAGTAGGTCCTAAAGGGATACATGTAATTTTCAAATTAACGCATATGTCCCAAGATTTTATTTTCGTTTCCATTTGGTCCAATCAAATTACATGCTATGTCTTATATATATGTATTTTGTCCATGTGGGGTGTTACAAGCTACACAACAACAAATTATCGTATAATAAAAGAGATCATTCCCTTTATGTTAAATGTAATGATTGCTTTTGTATTTGACTTTATTTTCATTCAAATATAATACATCTCTTTTTAACTGGGTCAAATTATTTGAAATCAAAACCTCGTACAAATGTGTTACTTTCCAAATGACAAGAAAACACTCGCCCTAAACTTTAAGGATCAAATGTGCAATTCTCTCCCAACTTTAGAACCATCGCTTAGTTATAATTTGCCTTGTATTAAAAATTTGTATATATTTTCAGTACAACTAATGAATGTGACTCATACCTAGTTTAAATGATTAATTGTAGACCTTCGATGTCATGATTGGAGATGTAACAATACTAGTTGATCGATTTAGACACGTGGCATTCACCCAACCGTACACTGAATCAGAGTTAACTATGCTAGTTACGGCGAAGGCGCAGGAAGACAAGATGTGGATATTCGTGAAACCCTTCACGAAGGAATTGTGGGTGATGACGATCGCCATATTGGCCTACACTGTGTTGATAGTATGGCTTCTTGAGCGGTGGTCCAATCCAGAGTTCGACGGCAAATGGTGGAATCAGCTAAATACTTCCATTTGGTTCACCTCATGTTCACTCTTCTTTGCTCATAGTGAGTGAATCTCATCTCCTTTCTATAGTTGTTCTCTCTTGTTAATATATATATATATATATGTTCGAATTTTTTTTTGAAATAAATCCATTTATTCTTTAACTAACATTAAAATCTATAGTTTGTAATATTAAATTTGAATGTCTTTCATATCATAAGATTAACTAAAGCTAACCCTATTAAAACTCTTACCATTAACTAATACTTTATTCAACCTCAATTTTTTTAAAAATACCCATCATTAAATATTAAGTATAATTTCTTTTAGAATATATATATATATATAAATTCACTTTTCATGGGTTTAATGGTTAAAATAACAAAATCTAAAAGATTTTTTTTAGAGAAATTTTATTTATTTTTTTAAGCATTTCTAATTTTCATCTAAATGTTTGCTTTCATTAATTTTATTTGGAGGGAATATTGATAATAATAAAGACTTAAATAAAAATTCTTATTATGAATAGTTTTTTCAAAATTTTACAATTTTTAAGAGAATATATTTGCAATATAAATTTAGAAATTTAAATTTAAATAAAGTGAAAGAAGGAGAATAATAATTGATTTTGAGAGTGTAAATAGTGCCCTCGCAGCTAAAATATTGAAAAAGACTAAATATAAATTGATAAGTATTAAAAAAAATTCTATAAGTAAAGAAAAAAAAAAAACTACATAATAACAATCCAATAAATAGTGTAATTATTTTATCTATTTGAGATTATACTTTCAAACTTCTTCAGTCATGTTTTTTTTTTTTTTTAAATAGTTAATAATTATTTTTCATCCTGCAAAATTTAAGCAAGTATTCAGATAAATTTTTAATGCATTCCAATAATAAGAGAAATTTATTTTCTTATCATCGAAATAAGTCATTTTATTTTTATTTAATTTTAAATAATTTTTTAGTACTTAATATAAATTATATTAGATCTATTGAGCTATAATATAAAAAAGATATTAATTTTTGTATTTTAATGTCATAACTAAATTTAAATAAAATATTATTGATAAGATATAAAGACTTACCGTGTTATCTGTTTCAAAGACGGCATGTCAGTCATAATTTTTCTGTGAATAAATCGGATGGGAAAAAAAATCCCTAATAATAATGTAAAACATTGGTTATATTTTACATGTACACGATGGCAGGAGAGAGGCTATACAACAACTACACTCGAGCAGTGGTATTGGTTTGGCTCTTCGTAGTGATGGCCTTAACGTCATGCTACACCGCCACTCTATCGTCGATACTCACCGTCCCACGTCTCCGGCCAACGGTGACCGACATCGATTGGCTCAAGAACAACAACAAAACCGTCGGCTACGATGGAGACTCCTTCGTCAGTGATCACTTGGTGAAAGTCCACGGCTTCAAAGTCGAGCAGATCAAGAAAATCCGCAGCGAGTATGACTACGACAAGGAATTCCAGACCGGCAACATCACGGCGGCGTTTCTCGAGCTCCCTTATGCGAAGGCTTTCCTCAGCCACTACTGCAAGGGGTACACCACCGGCGCCGGTGCCGGAAACCAAATCGGTACAGCCAGATTCGGAGGTTTTGGTTTTGTGAGTAGTCACCAACTTCACTATTTTCAATATTAGGTATTATTTTCAAATTAGTCCTTAAAGATTTTGTGAGTAGTTACCAATTTCACTATTTTCAATCTTAGGTATTATTTTTAAATTAGTCCTTAAACTTTTAATTTTTTCTATGATGGTTTTATACTTTCAATATTACGTCAAATAGATAAGAAAATGAATAAAATTAAGAATGAAATTATTAGAGAGAATTTAGGAATAACACTCATCGAAGGGAAAATGAGCAAAAATCATTTACGGTGGTTTAGACATTTACATAGAAAACCCATAAAAGTATCAGTGAGAAAATGTAATTTAGTTCAAATGTGGGAGACGACTAGAGGGAAAAATAGGCCTAAGAAGACTTGAGACGAGACTATTAGAATTGATTTGATGACATTGAACCTGACTAAGAGGATAACCCTTAATCGTTCATTATGCCATAAACCGATTCACCTAGCCGACCCTACTTAAGTGGGATAAAGGCTCAGTTGTTATTGTTGTATTTAAAAAAAAATGATAATTTAACAAATATATATATATATATATATATATATATATATATATATATATATATATATATATATATATATATATATATATATATATAAGTTCATTTATAAATAAAATCAAAAAATCAAAATGTATTTAGTAGTGTAGAGATAATATCTCTATATTATCCCTATCACTGATCACTTAATCCAAAAAAAAAATAAAAAATCATAGATAATAAAAAAAGTACTGGATAGAGAGCTCATATTCCATGGATCTTTTATAATTTAAAATTTTAAAAATAAAAAGAAATTATATTTTCCTTTTAAGTAAAAGTGCTTAAAATTCTATTTTTACTTTTTGTATTTTTAAAAATATTTCGTTTAATAAAACAAACATCATTTTTAAAATTTTAAGAATTTTTTTTTTTTTTGTGAAAAAATCGTTACGAAATAATACAGGAAGTGTAGTATAAGACAGATATAAGAGTAAAATGCTAAAGATAAGTTTGAAGGTAAAATGAGAATAAAGGAACTATTTGCAGCAGTATTCAAAATTGAAGGACTTAATTGAGATAATTAAACTATTAGGGACCAATTTGAAACTATTCCAAAACTTTAACGGCTAATGATGTAATTTACCTTGTTTGCAGGTGTTCCCAAAGGGTTCTCCTCTTGCCGACGATTTTTCCGAAGCAATACTGACCTTATCGGAAAACGGCTGGCTAAAACAACTGGAATTTGCTTGGTTTTCTCCCTCCCGGGACTGCCGGACCTCCGGTCCGGAAGACACCGACCGCTTGAGCTGGAAGAGCATTTGGGGCCTCTACCTATTCTCTTTCGTTACTTCCACCGTCTGCTGCCTTCTGTTCTTCGTTCAACGGATGTACGAACGCCGCCGTGAGGGTTCCGTCGAAGATATAGCTTCTGAAGACGATAATCTGATGAGAAACAGTAGCAGTCATAGTAGTAGTAGTAGTAGTCATAGTAGTAGTATACGGGCCAATGCTCCGGCGACAGAAGAGATGAATGGAGAAATTCAAGCTCAAATTCATCACAGTTCTCCGGAACGTCAACTTCAGGACCAAACCGCCGGTATTTCTACCGAGAACCTAGAATCTAGATGCTACTCTTTTAACATGAATACCGGATCTACTGGAGGAGAACGCGAAATGTATTATTAGGTAAATCCTAAGTTTGCTAGGTTAATTTTTAATCAATGTTTATATATAAATATTTTTGTATATCTTCGTAAATTCTACATTCTATATATAATAATACGGTCGTCTCATATTCTCTTACAATATTCCGTCTCTCATTTATTTTAGGGAAATTGGCGATTAATCCTATTTTTAGGGTATAATCAGCGATTAGTCCTTTCTTAATATCATATTTTGATTTCATTCCTTAAGTTAGATTTCACTTGAGTTTTAATCTCGTATTGCAGGAATTATAGGGACATTACAGGAGTTTTATAATGAATATTAGTTACATGTAACGAATATTAATTACATTTTCATAATTGTTATTTTTTTTTTATATTTATCAGTGTATTTTTGGTTACATGTACTTATATAATATTAGTTACATATTACAATTACATATATCTGTGTAATCTTTCGTGACATTTAACAAATATTGGGCACATAAATTAGTTTAATATTTAGTTACATGTATTTGTGTACATTTAGTTACCTGTAATTAATAATTTTGTGTGATTTTTGTTACATCTAACAAAATTTTATACACAAAATTGTTACATGTTAAAAAAAAAAAAAAAAAGAAGAAGAAGAAGAAGAAGAAGTTAGTACATGTTACAAAATACAGTAATTTTATACACAAAATTATTACATATAACTGCGCGTATGCAAGTCTTCCGCCTTTTTAAAATAGGCGAGACTAAAATTAAACTTTCTTCCGCCTCTAAAACTTTTCACCCGTGAAATATATACCTCTCACCCATTGCCCTTTATTTTAAGTGTACAATTTTCCTGGCACCTGCATTGAAATTAGAAAACTACTGGCTTATTAGGTGTTTATATTTTTTTATATTATTTTAATATTCAAGTAATTTTATTAGGTGTTTAGAATTTTTTTTCAATTTAATTTTTTTTTTTGTCTTATTTATGTTTTATAATGTTTTACTTTTAAATGTTTTTTCTATAAATACCATATATAAAAACTAAACAAATAAAATAAAAAATACCAAATAAAATAAAAAATACCAAACAAAATAAACAATAAAAAACAAGAGAAAAAGAGAGTAAAAAATAAATAATAAAACAAAAAATAAAAGATAACAGAATAAAAAAATAATATTACCAGAGTATTTTTATCATTAAAATGTGATAAGAAGTAAATTATAAAAATGATAGACAACGACTTTGGTATTAGTTGAAATAATACGACAAAATAATTGTCCTTATAAATTATTGTATAAATTTTTATGAGACAAATTTTAATTTTTTCAAATTTAATGCACTACAAGGACCTTTCGAGATAGAAAAAAGTGTTGCGATAAATATTTCTATTGCAACACTTGACCTGTGGGGGCGCTCGACAAGGTGCCCTATAAAACACCGCCCCAATAGGCTATTAGGACACCACATAGCGCCCTTTTGGCTTGAACTTGTGAATGCAATAATATGTGTCTTACAATCCAAACAACCAACAAAATTATATTTCTAAAGTTTGATACTCCACCTACACAATAACAACATAGCATAATTTTTTTAAAAACAGCGACCAGGAAAGCCACCTTCTCCAAGCAAAAAAAAAAGGCTTCTAAGAAAAGCTTCAGAGCTTGCTATTATTAGGTGAGGGAGGCCACGATGGGAATTCCTTCACCGCCGCCTCCCCTGCCCATTTCGAGCTCTCATTCCCCATACACATGCTGGTGATTGTCCCTGGCCTCAGCCCCTCGAGGCTATGGACGGTTGCAGTTCTCCCATCTTCTCTAGGCTCGAGGCTCTCACTGAGGTTCATTCTCGTCAGGACGCTCTCGGTCCTCTCTCCGGACATAGTTCCTAAGATCGCCTCGTTAGATGAGAGCTTCAATCTCTTGTCGGAGTTGGAAGTAGTTTTCTATGGAGTGGCCTCTGTCTCGGTGGAACTCACAGTACTTATTTATCGATCTCCCGGCTAGTCTTTCTTTCAGGGGTGACGGGGGAGTAAAGAAATCATGCCCTGAGTTTTCAACGAAAATGGTGGCCATCGAGGTCGTGAGCGAAGTGAACCCTTGCTGGCGATACCCTATCGGAGGAAATGGTCTCTTATCCTCGGACAAGGGTCCCAATCTCACTTCTGTTTGCAATCTTCTCGAGCCTTGATATTGGTTTGGACCTTTATTCCTTGGTTTCTTCAGCCTGTTCATCCCTTCCATCTATTTTTTGGTCGCAGTACGGAGGTCGGCATTATAAAACCTAGTCCCACGATCCAGAGCCTGATGGAGAGTAGAAGTAGGGTTCGAGTAGAGGTTATAGGACTACCTCTGATATTGTAGTCCATCAATAAAGGTGTTTAGTGTTGTGCTCTCGGTGAGCTCGTCACACGCGTTGGCTTCTTGATTGAAGTGCTCGATGTAGTCTCCCAGAGATTCAACTGGTTCCTAGTGGATAGTAAAGACATGAGCCATAGTCTTTGGCCTTTGCCAAGATCGACTGAAACGAGCAAGGAACAACTGCTCAAACTCTTGAAATGTGGAGATGGATGTTGGTCTCAGGTCCAGGAACCAAAACCTCGCTGCCCCTATAAGGGTGATGGGAAAGGTTTTGTACCGTAGAGCTACGGAGGCCACCTGCATGTCCATATGAGAATTTAACATGAACACGTGGTCAATAGGATCTAGCGTCCCATCATACGGACTCAATTGGGGGTGAGCAAAACGTCTTGGTGCTACTTCTTCCAGAATCTCTTTCACGAATAGAGACCTCACCTCCGTAATAACACCCGGTCCTACTTGGCCTCCTTGCACCTCATGGATGAGGACTTCCATGTCAGCAAGGCAGCGCTCCATAGCATCTCCTACTCGAGGCTCCTCCCGAATATGATTGGCCGCAACTCGGGCCGCATTGGGAATGGGAGAGAGGCAAGTAGGAGCCAATTTTGCTTTCGCGCCAGCCCCTGAAGTTGGACTTGGTTGGCCGATGAGGATCTCGATCGTCGGGGGATGCTGAATAGGTCCCTAGCTGCATTTTTGCGCAGTGGAGGAGATGGGGATCTTGGCGTTGCCTCGGGGACCTTCTCCAGTCTTGCAGGCTCTTGGTCGCGAGGTGGAGGGTGGCCCTTGGGCTGTACACCCATTCAAAGACTCCATACGAACAACATGGTCTAGGGGTAGCTCCTCAAGCCCTGTAGTTTGGAAAGTTGGTCCTTCCTTATCGGGAAGACAACAATAGGCGCGCGAGGAAAGGCTGTCCACACGACCTAAAATTGCCCATGTGATGCTCAAGGAGACCCATCTGAGATGCTTCCACAGCTCCCAAGGTCTACCCCCACAGCCCCACGTGGCAGAGCAGATGGGCTTGCTTGGTTGGGAAAGAGACAACTATCCTCATTGGTGGGTGTTAGGAGTTGTGACCTTGGATTTTTTAACATATGTTCTAATTTTTCTGTTCTGTGTCTGTCTGTCTTACTAGACCTTGTGATCACTTAGGCACAGCTGAGTAGGGAGTAATGATCAAGGGAAGGCCTTTTGCACGGTTTCCACAGACGACGCCAATTGTTGGTGTTGAAAACTGGTATATACCTCGGGTATAGTCTAGTCAGGTAACAGACGGGTCTTTTCGCTAGAGTTGGTGTTGTTGAGTCAGATGTGGAGTTGAAAATTCCTCAATTGAGATAGAATGGTCAACCTGAAGGGTTGACTTGCTGAAGTCCAGAGTCATACTCCTCAGTGTCTTGTACCTGCACAAGGACTGCCCAGGGGTTGTCTGGCGAAATCCCTATGACGTGAGAATAAGAACTCATGGGAAAAATATTCTAATATGCTTCAATTATAAAAATGAGCATTACCTTATGCTATTGATTTGTTCCAATATTTATAGAAATGAAGATTGTATAGTAATGGGCATGGACTTTTGGGCCCATTTGGAGAAGCCTACGGGCTTATGTCAGGCTTGTGGAGAAACTGCTGGCGATAGTAGATATGTGGTCGGGGCCCAAGTGCTGACTCGATGATACCCAAAAATACTGTCATCAACTTCCATCAATACTTATATGAGAAACAAAGATTATAAAAATTTAGAAAAAAAAAAGAAGAAGAAGTACATCACTAAAAAGAAAAGGCCTAATAAGTGAAGCCTTAATTAAGTTTTTTGTTGTTCATTTTAGAAAAAATTATCTTTTATTTAGAAGGGCTACAATTATTATTTTTTGTAAAGAATAAATTAAAAAGGGTAAAATAGCAAACAAAATTAGATGACATTTGCTCGCAAGAGTTTTCGAGCGTCGTTGTTGGATGTCTGAAATAACAGAGAGAACAAAGATATTTTCCAAATAAAAAGCAACGTCTTTATAAATTTTCTAAATGACAGGGTGTGTTAGTGAAATTTACACACCAAAATATTTTAAAATCTCACGGTTTCAAATATTAAAAACAAAATTGAAATTCATTCAACCCAATATCTATTATATAAAACATGACGGTTTTTTGGCTGACTAAGACAAACTTATGACTAGGACAAAAAAAATATAATTAAGACAAACAAAGTTGATAACGAGGATGAACAAATTTGCTGAGTAGGACATTTTACCTACTTAAGTTAAGGAATATATAAGGAAATTAAATTTGTCTAAAAGGAAATAAAGTTATATTAATATTATTTTTGGCTTATAAAAATATAAATAATGATATTAAAAAAAAGGTATATAATTTCTTAATTGCTTAATTTTCTCTCTCTCTCTCTCTTAATTCTTTCTCTCTCATGGCCTTAATTCCTTAAATAGAGACACCAAAATTAATTAAAAAATTTAGTCACTTTTTAATTTATTATATTATATTATATATATATATATATATATATATATATATATATGGACATTTTGGCTTATAAAAATATATAATCTATTCTATAAAACTTTTCAGGACATAAATTTAGGGCCATAAAAGGAAACTGGATTTGTTGAAATAGAAATAAGGCTATATATATGGACGTTTTGATTTATAAAAACATATATAATGACAAAACGGATATATAAATTTTTAATTCCCTAATTTTCTCTCTCTATCTCTTAGTTTTCTATCATAATCTTAATTCCTTGAATAGAGACACCCAAATTATGAAAAGAAATATGCCTAATTTCCTCAATTCCTAATCGTCTATCAATATTATGGAACAAAAATGTCTAATTCTTCTAATTTTTTCTCTCACCTTACAATTAATTTCTCACCCTAATTGTCTCTTAAATAAAATAGCACTATCATCTCTCTAATCAATTGCATTTCACTCCCTCGCTCCTATCTGCCCAAACCCTCTACGATTGCCCTTCCATGGCCATTACCGCACCATCGCCGTTCCATCACCATCGCCGTGTCGTCTCTGTTATCGCCATCACCGTGACCAGGTATGTTTTTCTCTCTCTTTGTCTCTTGCTTTCTCAATCGATACAAGCCACCACGCTAGACTCCTAATCTGAACCCTAACGCCGTGAAGATCCAGATACCGAACACCACTGCAAACCCTAACATCGACAAACACATATATTTGTTTTGTAATTTATTGTTCATTTATATGCATTCACCAGATATAGTTAGGAGCCTAACTGTCTGGATTTTGGGTGTGTTGTTATATCTACATTTGTTAGGTTGTGCTAAGGATGAGACCTGTTTATTTATTTATTTTTTAATTTCAATTCCTATATCTACATTTGTTTGGTTGTGCTAAATTTCAATTTCAAAGCCTAAATTTGATACAACCAAACACTACCTTCCTGATTTTTTTTATTTATTTTTTTATTGAAAAGGGGTTTGATTTTCTAATTGATTTGCAGGAACAGTGTTCTAAAGATTGGAAACTAAATTAAGGAGGCTGAAATGTGAAAATGAGAAACTGAACTTCAATCTGTGAATTGAAGGTTTTGTGCAACTAATTATGGTTAGTGAGTGTTTCTGTTCTATTCTATTCTGTTTTGATGGGCGGAGCTTGAGGTGAACTCATATTTTAATTCCTATCAGTTGAATGAATCGTTGTTGCAATTTGAATTGAAATTGAGAATTCAGTTTGTTCTTGAAGTTCGTTTCTCTATTTCATCATTTGGTATCTTCGATGCAAATCTCTACTTGAGTTCTCAATTTCAGTTTTTGTTTCATCATTTGGTTTCTTCAATGTTGATGATTCCCTTCAATTTCAATTTTCTTTCGATTTTAAATTCGTTTACACTTGAATTTTCAGATGATTTCTTCTTAAATTCTTAAATTGTGTAGATCAATAACGGATCTGATGGATTTGGCAATGACAACGCTAACGATAACGGATCCAATGGATTTGACTAAATTGTACTTTGCACCCTTAAAATTTGCGAGTAATCCTAGGTAGGATTTGCAATAGATATCGTGCATGGGGAACTTCGACCTGTATCTTGGCTAGGCAACTCGGAATGTACGTTAGAGGCATCGATCATGTCGCCGCTCTGTTATGCGTAACCGGTGTTGTAGCCCTGGCGGTGTTGCCTCCTCATGCCTGAACAAACACCAAATTTGAGCCTCTATAACTAATTTTTCATAATTTTGTTTTTTTGGGATAACTAAAACTTTGTTTTCTTTGATCCATATTCACTCTTTTCGTTGTCGGTACGAATTTTCATTTGATCTAAATTTATTTTACCATCATCTAATTTAGTTAGTTCATTTTCGATTCATTTTTATATTTTTCCCAACAGTGATTTATCCCTTGAGTGAGTACTTGGAAACCACTGCTATATTTCTGTGTCATCACGTCCCAAAGGTAAGATTTTAGTTCAATATTTTTTACTTTGATTTTGTTTTGGTTTAACTCATGCTTAGTTGTGATTATAGTAGTATCTGAGTATTAATCTTATTGATACTTATTGTGTTATATTTGTAATAAACTGTTAGTATCAAACAAATGTAGAATGTTGTACTAACAAATGATGTTATATAAAAAAAATTAGTAATCTTTTTAGGTTCAATTTGAGCCTTTGCTACCGAATCCGTTTGTTCGATGTTTTATATTCACATGGAAATAGAAATGTCAAACCAAATTTGTTATGTTTGAAGAAATTTGTTCTAAAGTTTTTGGAGTAGAATTTGAGGGATTAGATGCCTAAGGTGAGTTGTACCATTACAAATGTATGAATTTTGGAGCAGAAATTCGTTTTGTATTTCAGGGATTGGAAGTTTGGTTAGTGGTCGAATTTCAAATGTATAAATCATATTGTTTGTTTTAATGAGGTCGATGTTAATTCAATTAAATAAAAGAAGTTAAAGCTGTTTTTTTTTTTTTTTTTTTTTTTTTAATTGCAAAGGTTTTTTTTTGTTATTTCTATTTGTTTATAGATTTTGTAACTTTAATTCTGTTTTTATTTTTGAATTACATGTGCGAAATGTAACATTGACGTAATAAGATTTGGATAAGCAATATACATTTTTAGTTTTGATTTTTTTTTTGTTCAACTCATGTTTAATTGTGATATTATTTTAATAACCGATTTTTTTTGTTACTGGATAATGATTGTGTTCTAATTATAATATACATTGTTTGTCGGTAATAGTATTTAAATGTTAATTATTATTGTTTTAATGTGATAGATGTAGAATGTTGTATAAACTAAGGAGATTATATCATTTTTTTTAGGTTAATTTTTTTTTTTACAACCGTGCCTTTAGGCACAGGTTATACACTAGTATTTATAATAAATAACAATTAAATTCACTCAAATCACTATATTAATGGTGGAAAATATTTAAAACTCATTTAAATAAAATATTAAAGAGAAAAATTGAGGAGAATCAAGTGGTGAGATTTTGTGAGCCCTCATTTATTAGTCTTCCAATTTTAGTTTTTTACTAGTTTTAAACACACATGTTATGTGAGTCTAAAAAAATATATTAGTATATTTTTTAATATTAATATTACACATGACGTAAAATTGATTTTTTAATTTTATATTTAATACTTATTATAAAAATATAAAAAAATAAATTTTAATGGGGAGAAATAAATGTGCAATCGATGATGGAGGTGATATGAATGCCAAAAGCATCTTGCATGCATGGTAGATGTAATAAATTTTAAGTTTTTAATTTGTTTAATGTTTTTATTGTTAAATTGTCTAAGAAAAAACTAGAGGCATGGAACGAATAAAAAATATGGGAATTTTTTTGATTTGATATCATTTGTTTTTAAAAATGCGGGAAAAAGAAAAGGAGATTTTTTTTTAAGAATTTCACTTTCCTGATAAAACAACAGAAATACTAAATCCTTTCGTGTTTAGTGTTTCAGTTCCTTGGTGTTTCCGTTTTATTAAATCAAAATTACAAAATCTATTTTCTTCTGATAGCAATAAGACACGATTTTTATTAAATTTATGTTTTGGTCTTAAATATTGGAAGAAAAACAGACAAACAATAAATTTTGCTCAAGAAAAATCATAAAATAAATAAATAAGAATTGTAAGGGGAAAAAAAAAAAAGAAAAAAAGAAAAAAAGAAAAAGAAAGAATAGACGAACAAACATAAAATAGTAGTTTTTTTTATTTTTTTAATTATTTTTTGAGATGAAAAATTGTAAGATAAATACATGAAAATTGTAAGAGAACATAAAATAAAAATTAAGGACAGTCACCAAAAAGTCCTCATATAAGAACAAAACTACCAAATATACATTTTTTAAAAACATGTTACAAAATAGTCATTTTACCTTTTTGTGACGATTTTATTCCTCGTGTTATATTCAATACGAAGGTCGTGTTATATTTAACATAATTTCAAATCGTGTCACATTCAACACCATCTCAGATCATGTTACATTCAACATGATCTCGTGTTGAATGTAACACGAGATCGTGTTATATTCTAATTTTTTCATTTAAATTAATAATTCATCTATCTTACATTTTGTGTTACATTCAACACTATTTCATGTTGAATGTAACACGAGATCATGTTACATTTCAATTTTTTCATTCAAATTCATAATTCTCTCTCCACATTCATATCATATGCTTGATTTTTTTTTTCAAATCAAATCAATCCAATGTGTGTGTGGTATTTTAGGGTTTATTTGGTTGGATTATATATATATATATATATATATATATATATATATATATATATATATATATATATAATAATATCAAATTCACCATTCAATTTAACCAAATCAATTAAAAATAAATCAACCACATTAATACAAAATCCTAAAAATAGAGACATATCTATCCGTCCACACTCACATCAAACAATCGATTTGAAATCAAATTGGTTCAAAAAACAAACCCTAGAACATAAAATTTGAAAACTAAACTTCGTAGGTTAATGGGCTCAAAAATCAAATCAAGCCCAAGCATGGGTAATCAAGGTGGCGTTTGGTTAGTGTTCCCACTTTTCTGAACCCCACTGGAATGGGTTGGGTTGAGTTGAGAATTTTGGGAATAGAATTGCGTTTGGTAATGACAATTTTTGTTTTGTACTGAGAACAAAATGTGTTTGGTAACGATTTTATCCTAAAACCAATTTTTTTTTTTTTTTGAATTTCTTATTTTGTGTTTGGCGGCTGGCGGCGGACGGATGGTGGCCGGACGCCGGCGACGGCGTGTGTGTCAGACGGCGACGGAGGCGGTGGTGGCCGGACGGCCGGCGGGGCGGTGGAGGTGGTCGGTGACGGTCGTCGGCAGGCGGTGGACGGTAGCCGGAGGTGGACGCCGGCGGCGTGGACAGTCGCCGGAGGTGGCGGGAGACGGCGGTCGGTCGGGACAGTTGCCGAACGGCGGCGGCGGCGGCAGACGGTGGCGGGTGGTGGTGGTCAGCCGGCAGATGAAGACGGAAGTTGAGAACTTTGGGTTGAATTTTTTGGGCACAAAAAAAGACAAATTTTTTTTTGGGTTTGGTTGAGTTTTGTGTTTGCCAAACGCGTTCCCAAAAATCCCTCAAAATTTTTGGTTGGGTTTGGTTGGGAACACTAACCAAACGGGGCCCAAGCGACCATCCCCATTTCCTTTCTGCAACAGCTGTACGATATCAATTTTCTTTGGGAGACTGAGGAAAGACTAGAAAGCCAGGAGAAGAAGAAAAATCTTGAACTAGACCTGCAGAGACGGAGCATCGGAGCCGTTCGAATGCGTGGATCAATTTTGAATGAGGTAGCAGTTATCGCCGAGTGAAATATTATTCCGATCTCCAGCACCTGCGACACCAGTTTCGGCTTCACCTTCGCCATCTCATCCACCTCCCGATCCTCCGCCGCCAACTCCCTCGATTCTACTTGCACCTCCGCCGATTTCTCTTTTGTTCCAACCGGCGTGTAATCGGCGCTCGTGATGAAGAGATCAGATCTGGTTTGCGCCTCGGCTCTGCACCACGAGATCTGGGAAATCGCCAAAGTTCCTCCATGTGGGTTGTGTGGTTTGAGAAGATAAAGAAGGAAAGAGGAATGGCGAAATCGTCATTTCAAATTGTTTAGGACTATATTGTGCAAATCTCCACTTTTTAAAGGACTATCATGTGCAAAAAAAAATAGTGGGATTATCTTGTAGAATTAACCTTTTAGGAAGACTAAGACTATTTGATATTTTTTCCTAAAAATTATATACTCTGAATAAAAAAATAAAATAAGTGAAATTTCTATTGAAAATTAAAATTCAGTGGATATTACAAAATAAAATTAAAATCTGAGACCCCGGTTTGGTCCACGGTTCTAGTTAGAAATGGTTTGGTTTAAACCAAATAGACCGACCTATTCAAAACGACGCCGTTTTGAGCAGGTATATGTAGATATATGGTCCTGTAAGTCGTATGAATTCCAATCCGTACGCAAGCCATTGTCTTCACACCACATCCCACATATTCAAGGAACCATGCATGTGAGAGAAAATCATCACACATTTTCCCCTAAGCTGTAAAAACTCTAATCCGTATGCAAAACACCAACACTAGCAAGCCCTTCGAAAAGCAGAGCTGCGATAAAGAGACACCAATTAGGATTATAGAAAGATTGTGGAATGGAGGATAGAAACCCGCAGGGACGTAGTTGACTATGCCTCCCTGCCTGCTTGCTCAAAAACGAGTGTTTACCAACTGGATGGGTTGACTAGATCTCGGACATCGGGTAATTTTGGAAATTTTCTTATTGATGTTATGATTGACGCTTAATGACAAAATTATTGTAATGTTACAAAACACATGATTAAAATTAGCAACTCAAGGTCATTTGGCGACAAACAGAAAAAGCGATAAAGAACACATGCATTCTTAGAGTTGTTTACCCAAAAAATGCTATTTAAAAACTTAAATTTTGAAAACGGTGGATTTAAAACTTATATACCCAATGCAGGTTAGTCGGTGTTCGGATTACCGGTTCAAAAACAACTTCGGTGTTGCGTACACCGGTTATACGGTTTTGGTTTTTTTAATTTTTTTTATCTTTTTTCCCCAAAAAAAACCGGTGTTTAGTTCACCAGCCATCATTGCCGGCGAACCGAACACCGACTTCTTCTTCCACCTTCTAAATTTTTTTTTTTTTATTTTTTTTCTTTCCCGTAATGTGTTCACTGGCCATTTAGCCGGCGATCCGAACGCCGGCTACAGCCCCACCCTATTAAAAAAATCGGTAATTTGAATTAATAAAATCTATATTTTAACTATTTAAAAATTAAGTATTTTAAAAAAATTTAATTAAAAAGTTAATTTTTAAAATTAATTTTTTTATTATATATTTAAAAAAAATACATTTAATTGTGTTAAGTAACTAATTTTCGTCCATCCATCAATTTTCTTATATATATTTTTAGTGATAAGTAATACTTGTTTAACGATGTTTATATATTATATATATATATATATATATATATATATACACATCTCAAAGACAAAGTAGAAAATACAACTCTCATTCAAATGCTACAAATGTTATGAAATAACATAAACGTAATAGTCTTACGGCACGTACTCTTACTAATAATATAGAAATACAAATTAATACGACGACCTACAAACGGAGTAGTACTATGTGCCGCAAAACCCCTACGTCTAATATTCCTCCGCTCTCGGCGTAGAGGAAGTGGGAGTTCCTCTATCTCATCTACACCCATATGCTCAACCTACGTCAGGTGTCCCAAATCCATGGTCGAAGCATACGGTTTGTTCCTCCCTCAAATAGCAATATCGTCGTTCGTGGGACCACAGTATTGATGACACTTGTCTCCCCGATCTGGTGGTATGTACTACAAGTCTCACAGCTGGAATCGGTACATGAAACTAGACAATGGTTGCTCTATTATGGGAGTGACAATTGTGTCACCCACTAACGATTGGCAACCGGTGCCCAATAGGTCGGCGTAGTCTGAATAAAAAATCAATCATGACATAATTTCTAATGGTGGTTCTGCACATCATCCCCAATTCAAGGCGGGTGTCCTGGTCGGTAAACGTCATCACCCTCACAATACATCTAGAGTGTGCCGATGAGATGGAGGACGTGAGTTGGCATTTGTTGCTGGGGTTTTGAATGAACAATGCCCGCTCACATGTATCCCAAAGCATAGTAAAGCCTCATTCGCATCTTCACGATGTTTGGATCGCAAAGTAAGGGTACTTAGACGCAACAACTGCGATATAGCCAGCTCCTACAAAGCACACGTGTTTGTCAATTAATTAAATTAAAAATAACAGTCATTACGTAAGTAGCAAAAATTAAATGAAAGTTGCATACCTCTATTCTCGATCCTACTCCTGATGGTAAGAACCCCGACTGTAGGTCGATAAAACGGGTTAACTACAATCTTCGAGTGACATTCCTATACCAAGGCATGTATTGGTCGTCGACCCCTACCTCGACCTGGAGGGTGCTTACCATCTATTGGTCTTCGTCTGTCCCATGCCTGTATATGACGTGCATGCTCTGTAGTCCAGGTTGTTACCGAAATGTTCCATCTGACTAATCCTATGCAAATTTGTGTCCGTCTCACACACCGCTCTGGAATCCCTTGCCGATACCCGAACTGTCGTAACACTCATTTAGGGATAATAAACTTAACGACTTCAAAGCAGATGAGGGGTACTGACGCCATCTATATCTCTTGTCCATCTCTATAGTATTTAGGAGATCCACTAGAATGGGAGCTGGATAAGGCATCCAAACGACCTATTTCAAATTAATGTATAAATAAATAAATTATAAAAAAAAAATATAAAAAAAAAAAAAGAGTTATTTAATTGACGTAAACAAATAACTGACCTCGTCATCTCGTATGCGATCTAATTGATCCCGATATACAACCAACACGTGCGTGGATATGATATCTAAAACGAAATTTACGTACCACCTGTACATCGAAAGTATAAACGGTTAACATTTATAAATTTTGAAGATGACAAACAAATGAACTAATACTTACCAGTACCCCCTTGGGCCAGCTGGGAACTCGAACTCCCCAATACGCTGTGGACCAAAAAATTCAGATCCGGTACACATCTCGGTCGAAGCCTTGGGAGTCGCTCCCAGGCCCAGTACTGTAACAAAAATAAAGGACCGACAATTTCCATCGTCCCTCCGCTGTGGATGCCTTGCAGATCTCCCAATAGGACTGCCAGTGTGACACTACCCCAACTATACGGTTTCTGAACCTGTGAGTTCTCAAAGTAGTGGGAGGTAGCGAGCTTAACAGTATTCTTTGACTTGTCCGGCATCAAAATCATGCCAATCAACAACAAGCAGTATGTGCGTGCATACTGATGTATGACTACCTCGTTCGCATCAACATGAACTACATCGAATGTACTGCGTAGCCATGTGAGTTTTAGATCGGCAGACTTGATTGCCGAATCATCAGGTCTTACCCCCAAAAGTTCATGGCACAATGCATGCCAACCACGTAACTTCCGCATGTCCTTCGACCCATAACCAGTCGCCCATTCACAGGCAGCCCAAATAACACAGCGACGTCCTGCAAAGTGATCGTCATCTCCCTTACTGGTAGATGGAATGTGTGTGTCTCTTGTCGCCATCTCTCCACAAATGTCGTAACCAAAGTGAGATCTAGCCGCTTATTATATAACTTGAAAGCGCCATATAGTCCTGCCAATTGTACCAACTGTACAACTCGACCTGGTGCATGGACCTACCAACCCCCTGGATCCCTTCCGGCACAGTCAAGTGTGAAGGACTTACCCTGAAAAGTCATAAAAATACACAAAACATATTTAAAATTTAATATTGGACAATGAAATTAATATAATACGACTAAATATTACATTTTCATCCCATACTAATGTAGACTTGTGCTCACTCTGTAAGTATAACAGTGACGGATCTGTAGGCCCAGGTTCAACCATAACTAAAAGGTATCATAAAAATTATATTGTAGTGTTTAGAATGATTAAAATACAATTCAAATTCATTTTCTATAATCATTCAAATAATCAATTAAACTACTAAAATGCATTCATCAAAACGTATTTTAGTAACTAAAGATAAAGTTTATGCTAAAGATACAAATTGTTGCATTAATTCAAATAATCAATTAAACTACTAAAATGCATTCATTAAAACGTATTTTAACAACTAAATATAAAGTTTCTGCTAAAGATACAAATTGTTGCATTCATTCAAATAATCAATTAAACTACTAAAATGCATTCATCAAAACGTATTTTAGTAACTAAAGACAAAATTTCTGCTAAAGATACAAATTTTTGCATTCATTACAATCAAATAAAAATATCACATGGGTGTATGTGTCTGTCGGGATGGACACGTTCGCCTATCATGGCCAGTCTGGTGACACAAACCACATCGATTTTTCATTGTTCTCTGCGACACATCTATCTCGTTTTGAATGTGAGTGGATTTTTCTCTTCCGCACTTCTCAACTTTTAGTCTGTTCTTATCAAGAATAAGGCTCATGATTTTTTTTCAGAATCACTCGCAACTTCCATCCACATCCGTGCTTGCATTTAATCGACCAAATCTTTTGATTTGTCTCCACGACAGAAAATTCTTTGTTTTTAATGACATGATAATGCTTCACGGCATTCTGGTGATGTTTCTTATCCTTAAACACCATGCCGTTATGGAATTCATCAATCTTTGGCGTCTAGAAATTTTTGCACAACTTTGGCTCATATTTCGTCATGTCATCGTTGTCACCCCATTCTAACTGATTATAGAATGGAATAACCCTGTGCAACTCTAATTGCTGACTCATTTTCCCGCTCGATCCATCATCTAAATCTTTGTTGTCATTCTCAACATTCTCATCTTCCTCCAATACAACATCCTTATTTAACACTATTTGTTCTACATTGTGAAGACTATGAACTGCCACCACATCCTCATCATACCTACCACCATACTTACATTGTGGAGTGGTAACACTGATGCATCATGGTCAATCATGGTAGGTGAATTATATGGTTCAGGAATGTAGGAGGGTCGAACAGTGTATAGAGAGAGAAAAAAAGGGATTGGTGAAGTGGTAAGGGAGGCATGGGCACTGTCCGACCGATTGAGCACACACACACATATATATATATATACACACATACAAATAAAATCGGGAAGAAAAAATCCAGAACCGAAGAGAAAAAAGAGAGAGAAAGGAAGAGAAAGAAGAGAGAGGAGAGTCATCGGTGGTGGGCTTGCGGTGTGGATGCCTCATCTCCGGTAAGTGGGTGTGTATGTGTTCTATTTCCGTCCATCGTCGCGTGTGTTGTGTGTGTATTGTTGTGTATGTATGTGTGTGAGCAGTATGTGTATATGTGGGTATGCTGTATGTGTGTGTGAGTATGAGTGTCGCCGTCGGTTAGTGGTCGGCGGTGAGTTAGTGGATTCTGTTGATGGTGGGGTGACAATCATATGTGTTCCTTGTTTTCTGTTATAGCAGGGTGGGGCTGCGTGTACGTATTCTGGCGGTGATGGAGGTGCCTTGTTCGTATGAGTGTGAGTGTATTCTTCCGGTGGGGTGTCACCGGCGATGGGTTAGAGAGAGAGAGCTCACTGGTGGTATGAGTTTGGTTGGCGGGTGGGTGTGTGTGTGTCTGCTCATTTGTGGTGTATGCGTGGAAACAGGTTGTGTATGTGTGTGTGGTGAATTCGGTCGGAGTCGGGTCCGACGGTGGTGTGCAATAGGGGTGTGTGTGTCTAATACTGCATGTGTGTGTTTGTTTCTGATATGTGTGTTGTATATGTTGTGGGAGTGTGAATGTGAGGTTTGGGTGTGTTGTATTGTGTGGGTGTAAGCCGATGGTGAGAAGAGAGGGAGAGAGGTGGCTGAGATCTCAAAACATAGCAGGAGGAGGAAGATGATTACCGCCTAAGCGGTGGATTTTCGCCCAGGCGGTGAAACTACAGTGTGTAGTTGAGAGAAAGGGAGAAGCAGTCACTCGTTCGCCTAGGCGGTGGGACGTCGCTTATGCGGTGGGGAGCAGAATCAAGAATATATGAAA